>PVKE010052161.1:0-10425 GCA_004027555.1 Craseonycteris thonglongyai | reverse complement strand
GTCCCTGTTCCACTTTAGGCTCTGTGATCTGATTAGGGCACTGTGTGCTGTCCCTTGAGTTCGGATGTTAAATTGTCCACAGTCTTGTGGGGCTCCCACGCTCCCTAGGTCTCGGCTTCCAGCCCGCCCTCGATCCAGCTCCACTTTGACCGTAGCCCCCCAATCCCCCTTTGTTTTTGCCAGCCCCGGGCCGCGCTCCGAGTCTCTGTCCCCGAACCGCTGCTTCCCTTTCCCTCTCCCGCTCCCCCCTTTTTTCTCTAACCTTTGTGTGTTGTTCTGTGTTGTGTGGTTCTCTTAGTTGAGGTTTCTTCTCAGGGTTTCCCCTGTGGATTCCCCTCTGTTCACAAGGCCCTTCCCAGGCAGTTATCGGCGTTCTCCTCTCATGCCGCCATCTTGGATCTCCCGCCTTATTTTTTAAAATGATTTTTTATTGTGTTTTTTTTTTTTGACTGAGACAGAGAGACACAGAGAAATGGGAGGACCCAGAGCAGTCTCCATAGTTGTACATCATCAGTGTTCGACATGGTTTTGTTCCACACAGGTGGGTGGGGGCCACACAGGGCGGGAACTGGGCTGGGGGCCTCCCACATGGGATGCAAGAACCTTTACCTGATTATTATCCAGACTACATAAAGTCTGTAAAAAGCAATCAGAAAAAAGAAAGCAATGCTATACAAAAGTCAATATTGCTAAATCACAAAATTATCATACACTCAGGAGTGCAGATTAAAATGTAGTCCACTTTATTTCTCTATTCTTGATCTTATTTACTCTGGTGGGGCCCCATAATTTTGTCCACTTTAGTAAACTTAATACATTAAGTGGTTTCTTTAGGTAGATGCAGTCTCATTTTGATAAAATGTCTAGACTTCTTAACTTCCTTCCTTCCTTCCTTTCTCCCTAAGATGCACTTAAGTATGTGGCGAGTCTGTGGCTTGTGTGAACTTATGATGACAAGGAGAAGCAGAGGATTCATTTGCTGACTTCTGTATTGTTCCTCATGTCGCTTCAGACCATGGATTGCTGATTGTCCGGATGCCATTTGTCCCATGCCCAGAACTTACATTTCCTTTGGTATCTGAGGCTGAGGTCTGCACTGATGTCTTGGGTTCTGGTCTGTCTTCCAAGTTGATCAATACCTGTGGCCCCTTCTGGCTGTCTAGGCCCCACTACTGCCCTCACTATGCCCTGTCCCCTAAGGTTTACCTAATTCCCCAAATGACGTGGCCCATCCTTAGCTGTTTCTTATAAGTGAGCTACTTTTCCCCATTACAGCATACTGCCCTCTTTAGTGTGCTCCCAGATATCCCCTCAGGTTTCTGTGCACCTGGAGAGGCTACAGGAAAGTCTGGGTCTCAGCAGTGTCACAGGTAAAATAAAATAGAAGATGCCCAGTTAAATTTGAATTTCAGATAAACAACAAATAATTTTTTAATATAAGTACTTGTATGTTCCAATTATGTGTCTCTAATGTTGAATGGTTAAAAAATTAATTGTTTAACCGAACTTCAAGTTTAACTGGACAGCTTGTGTTTTTATTTGCGAAATCTGTCAATTCTAGGCACATGAGAGCAAGGGGCTTCTTGGGGGAGTGTAATCCCAGCCCCGCCCCCTTCTCCTGCCTAGTGCTTGTTCCCACCGTGCACACTAGGTGCAGTTAGGTGAATCCATGCCTGCTGTGACTGGGGGTGAGTGTGAGGCCTCCTCCTTCGACGGCCTGGATTCTGCTGCCTTTTGCTTTCCCCTCAATTTGTATACATGCTTCTAGTCATTCAACCCAGAGCTATTAAACTAGATACTCTCCTCTCTTGGCAGGCTACTGGGACTGTCCCTGTTGTCTCCCAGTCTGTCCTGTTCTTTAGGTCCTCTAGGTTCTTGACATGCTAAAATAAGCTTGTGCAACCCACGGCCCATTTGCATGAGGCCCAACAAAATTTGTGACCTTTCTTAAAACATTATCACACATATATATATATCAATTATATATCTATATCTATATCTATATATTGATATATAGATCTATATATCAATATATAGATATATCGATATATCAATATATCGATATATCTATATATTGATATATAGATATATATAGATATAGAGATATATTTTAGCTCATCAGCTATCATTAGTGTTAGTGTATTTTCTGTATGGTCCAAGACAATTCTTCTTCTTATGTGGCCCAAGGGGAGCCAGAAGGTTGGACACCCCTGTGTTAAAGTATAAGCTAAAGGAATTTAGAAAATCTTTTTCTCTCTCACAAAGCCTGGATTTAGAGCCCATTATCTTGCTGTGAACTCAAACTTTAAATGTTAGAATCTGAATATTAATTATTGGTATCACTGCTGTAGATAATTCTAGAATTCCTCCCTGGTACCCAACCCCAAGGACAGCTGAATTCCTCAGGCTGATTACAGAAGGTCTGTTAAGGTATAATTTTCAAGACATTAGAAAAATGACTCCTCTACAAATATAAAATGAACACATGTCACATTATTTATTTAGCTCATTAATTATTGAAGCCAGTCAGTTGTTAAAATAGATTCAAATCAGAATCTGAGTTACAGAGAGTCCAATTCTCTCTGGGACAAAATCCATTGGCATTGCTGTGGATGGGAACCGCTTACAGAGCTACAAGTTGTCTTTAATGTAACTGCTACCCCTGCAGGTGTGTAAAATAGCCCAACCACGGGGAAGTCAACCAGAGGCTCGCCCCTCTACTGGATGAGAGAAGCCCTGGAAGGTCCCTGGGCAATGCCCAGGTCCAACACGGAAAGGACACCCAGAGATCTCTTTTGCCCAGTCTTGAACAGTTGTTCCCGAAAAAGTGTAATTTTCTCAAAAAAGTTCTTTAAGCTGTTATAATATTAACTAAAAGATAATAAATTCAAAGAAGAGAAAATATAAATGTCCAATAAAGATAGGACCAAATGTTCAACCTCACCAGTGTATATATGGGAAATCCATATTGAAACTACACAAGAATGTTTATCAGTTAACATCCAAGGTGGGGAAGCAAAGACTCCCATGCATTGATGTTGGACATGTAAGTTGGTTACATTTTTTGGAATATAAGTTTTTAGTGTTTATTGAAATATTAAATGTGTGCACCTTTAACCCAGCAAATAAGAAATATTTACAAACATGTAAAAGAACAATAATGAAAGCATTAGTTCATGCAATGAATATTCATAAAACATCTACTGTATGCCAAGCTCAGAGATACTTGGGATAAATCAGTGGACAAACAAGGCAAAGATCCCTACTTTCATGGAACTTGTATTTTCATGGAGGTAGACAGATAGCAAGCAATTAATGTAAGAAATGTGTATATTCTCTATTATGTTAGAAGATAATCAGGAAGTGTAAGGGATGAGAAAATTTTTCTCAACTTTCATAGGGTCCCTGGCTGGATCCAAAAGTTACACTGCCAAAGATTAACAGAAGAAAAGCATACAAATTCATTTAGTATAGGTTTTATGTGACACAGGAGAATTCATAAGGAAATAAAGACCTGAAGAAACAGTTAGACTTGTGTATTTTTAGGTGATGTTTGATAGAGTTGTGGTGGAATAGGATAGGTCAAGGAGAATGAGGTAAGTATAGCAAACTGGGGGAGACCTAGCAAGGTCCATGTGTTCCAATTCTCTGTGTTCCTTTGTCTTTAGAGATAAGGACACCTTTTCATCCTGGTGTGGGGAGGGCTCCTCTCACATGCAGGTTTTATGACCTGTTTAAGGGTAAAGGGTGGTGGGGGAGGTCAGAATGACCTGTTTCTGCTGTTTTCTCAAACTTTCAGCTTAAAATATTCAAGATGCTAAGGTGCTATATTTTGAGGTAGTGTGACTTGAACTCCATCAGGAGAATCAGAAGTACTAAGAATAGTTGGTAGAAGTGGAGAATAGGTTTCAGTATTAAATAAGGTGGTGAGGGGAGGCCTCATTGAATAGGTGAAGTTTGAACAAAGTGAGAGAAGGAGACATGCAGGTATTTGGGAGAACAGCAAGTGCAAAGGCCCTGAGGTGGGAGTGTACTTGACATTTTTGAGAATAGCATGGAAGCCAGTGTACTTGGAAAAAAGAGAGAGATGTAAGAAAGGAAATTAGAGTTGATAACTGGACACCCAACTTAAAGTGCCTTATTGGACATTCTAAGAACTTTGGCTGACTCTGTATGTAAAATGGGGAGCTTTGTAGGATTTTGAGCAAGGGAAGGTACATCATTAGATCTGTACCCAGAATCTCCCTGATGGCAATGTAGAGAATATATGGTAGGAACAAGAGGGTAGAAGCTAGGACACCAGTGAGGAGGAAGCTTTTGCTACTTAACTGGACTAGTGTGAGAGCTGTGGAGGGGTTAACAGTGATCAGGCTCTGTAAGTGTTCTGAAGGTAAACCCCACAAAATTTCCTGACATCAAATATGGGGTCCAGTCTGACTCTGAGGTTTGGTCTGAGCAGGTTGGCTATCATGTGAGATGGAGAAGGCTGAGGGTGGAGAAGGGGTTCTTTCTGGGGTGAGTGGGGGTGGAGGAAGGTCATCAAGAGCTGAGTTAGAGAGGAAGCATTCTTTTGGTAATAGCTAAAAGTGGAAAACAAACAGCCTTCATAAGGGAATGATTATGTTAGCTAAGGTTTTGCATATGAAGTAGATCCATGATTTAACACAGCAAAATCTCCAAGGTCAGGCACCAAAGAAAGACAATGTACAACATAATCTTATTCATCTGCACATCCTACTGACAACAACAAAACATTGTAGATTTCTATGTACACTCATACAAGGGTAGACAAGTAATATTAGAAGTGAGACCCTTTCTATTTACATACGTTTCTAAAGAAAATTAACTTTTTGGTATTGCTTATACAATTTAAAACTAATGTAAAGAAAACAAAAGGAAATGATGAGAAACCTTGTCTTTCCTTGGACCCAGGTTTCCTCATCTATAAGGTGACCTGTAAGGTCCTTCTGTCTCTAGGAATCCAGGTGATGTCATGTGAACCTGGGTCCTTCTTAATTTGAAGCTATATGTGTTTACTCTTTTTATACAGAAGCCTCAATTCTGGCCCAGTCATACCTGGTTGTGATCAGAGGACAGAATTGGACTTTTCTCTCTAATACTAAAGTTGAGGGATCCCATGGAAGAGTGATAAAAATGTGGATGCACATTGTTTTTTAATTCAGTTTCAGATAGAGGTTAGGCAAATGGTGCCTAGAAAGTCCTTTCCTGACTACACGGTCTCTTAGAAGATGATGGGGAAATGTGCGGTGTTCACTATTACAAGTTCAAATTGGACAGCAGTCTCATGACTGGGCAGTTGAAGCTTTGGCAACATTAAGAAATGTTTCTTCTTACTTTACACAGTTGACCAACACTCACATATATTCAAACAACCAAAGACTCTGTCTCACGCATTCTCCAAGTATATCTTCTGCCTCCTTACCATTGCTCCTGATGGGTTAGCTCTCTGACCAGGCTAGTGGATGACAATCACTAGCCAGACAGAGGCTTGAAAAGAGAATCTGTACAGAGCATGATCCTAAAGGCTAACGTATTTCCACTAAATGGCTCAACTCACAACCAATCCCTATGGGTAGGACATTTGTCCTCCATTAAAAAATAGTATTTATTTTAGGATGCTAAGAATAAACGTAAAAGTATTTGATAGCTATGGTTATTGACTCCTGAAACTCCACATGATAATACTTTTATTTCATTTTTTTATTATTAAAAATTTGTTGTACTGATGTACAACAAAATTTTAAAGGTTCCAAAAAATCAAGTATTTTGGTGTATTTACTTTGTTAACTTCTCCTTCATATATAGTCTGTTAAAAAAAATTATTCTGATACTTGTTAGAATGGCAAGGGAGACATTGTTTAGGACTATTGCAATAGGTGAGAAGACTGTAGAGGAGAGAGATTGGATTCAACACTGAACACAACAAGGACAGATGGGAATTCATAGCCAACAAGCAGAATGAGAAGGGTCGGTGGATGAAATAGCTAAGAGGAGACAGCAAGGGCAGGGGGATTCTTGATGAACCAACCTGACGGGATTCTTGCTGATGGCAGGCCAGCGTGATCAGATGTCAAGGAGGAGGGGGCATTTTTCTGAGCTGATTTGCCAGGATTCTTGCTGAGATTGGGCTGCGCAGGCCCAGGAAAGCACAGCTGCCAAGGTTGAGGCCTAGTTGAAAAGAGAGCTCAGAGGAGCCTGACTGCAGTTTGGTCAAGGAGAGAGTCCTTGCCAATGTGATGTAGACAAATAACGTATTTATTTCATTGTGAAAGACCACAGCCCCTCCTCCCATCCATCTCCACACTAGCCCTTCCCAGCATACTGGAAAGCAGAGAGATGGAGGAGTGGGGGTAACAGAATCCCAGTGCGCTAGGGGTTTTGAGGAAGGCGAAGAAAGCTGAGCACAAGATAAACCCCGCTGGCCTGAGGGAAGAGGGGAAGGTTGTGTCAGAGAAAAGGGGTGGGGGCTTGGATATGGTATATAATTTTCACATAATACCTCTTGATAAAAAGTGAGGGCATAACACTAGAGTTCTCCAGGGCAGCACTCATTTTGACAGATAACAGAGTAGGCAGCTTCTAATTAGCACGTGAAGAAGCTAATCCTGAATTGTTAAGACACAAGATCAACATGGGGGTGTGACTCAAGGGGCTTTGTGTTTAATTTATTGTTCTGGTACCAACCCGTTGTGTGGTCTTGAGCACACCACTCTGCTTTAGTTTTCTTATCAGTGGGCAAAATGAACGAGTGGACTTGGTCTATTTGTAAGCACCTATGAGTCTATGAAGTTAAAGTTGTTGTAAAATGAGATTCGTGCTGTCGCCTGTCATGGACAGTCGCATGCCATTTCACTTTGGCAAATGTATGCACCTCCCATTCTTTCAAAATGGGGGCTGCCCTTTGGCAGCCGTCTGTTCCTGTGATCTTTCTGGAAGAATTCTTTCTCTTGATTTGTCACAGCAACCTCAGGTGTTAAGCAAGAGGACACAGTGACTACCAGGATGTACAGTGGAGGTCGGGAGATTTCAAGTTGGGACTAAGGTGGAACTGAGGGAAGGAACATTTTAGTGCCTTTGTGTGGGCAGCTGGATGAGCCACGTGATGGTAGGGAGGACTTAACAGAGATGCTCCTCCTCCCTTCCCTTCCTTTGCCTTCTTCTCCAGGCCTGCTCCCAACCTGAATTGTTCTATTTAATTATATCTTTGCCGATAAAGATGAATGACAGTCATTCAGTTCATGAATGAGTGAAAAGAGAAATTGCCTGTGAACCACCTACGGTGTTCTTCCAAACCTTGCTGGAAACTAAGCAGGGTTTTTTATGACTTCTGTGCTTTGCAGGGATGCTCATTTCCCCTGTCGGTGACCATTTAGGTGATTTACACTGAGCAATAAAACAACATGGCACATTAACCTTTCCGAATAACACAGTCAGGCGATGATGTCTTCGTGAGCAGGTGGCTCTAATGCAAATGTGGGACAATGAGACACAACTATAGCTCTCCTACAAGGCTATTGCTTTACGTAGCTTTTCCTCTGTGGCCCTCGTAACACTGTGGAAGCATCATAGACAATGCCGGCCTTGTCCCTAATTCCTGGAGCTAGGGAGAGGGGGCCATCACAGATGGCCAGTTGAGGGCAGGATGTGGGCATCTGACCAATTCTCACCACCCTCTCTGCTGCCCTCCTGCTCTGGACCCCATTGTCTGTTCCCTGGATTATTACAACAGCTTTGTGACTAGGGTCCTATTTCTTTTGTTTTACATCTCTTTTTAAAATTAAATTAGTTGGGGTGGCATTGGTTAGTAAAATTATATAGGTTCCAAGTGTATATTCTGTAACACATCATCTATGTGTTGCATTGTGTGCTTATCATCAGACTAAGTTTTCTCGGGTTCCTGTTTCTACGGCCACCCCCACAGTTTATTTTCAAGTCAGCAGCCAGAGACACTCTTTGACACCATAAGTTAGATCCTGTCGCTGCTCCTCAAGGCTCACCCAGGTTCCCGATCTCACTACGCACAGAAGACAATGTCTTCATGATGCCCCAGGTACTTCGCTGCCCCCTCTTGTGGCTCACTCTGCCTGGAAGGGCCTTTGTGGTGGCAGATCCTTCTGCCCGGAGTTCTCTTCACTGGGTCGCTGCTGGGCTCCTTGCTCATCTCCTTGGGACTTTTAGTCAAAGGCTGTCTTTTCAGTGAGGTCTTTCTTGCCCAATAAAGATGGAAATTTATCCCCACATTTCCTCTCTTCTTCCCCTTACCAACATCTATTATGCTATTTTTAAACTTAAGACAAACAATCTACTGGCTACAGATTTATTTTCAAAATCACCAGTTTTACACACTATAATTAACTAAAGAATATATATAACAGTATGGTAATTGCAATTATTATTTACTGTTTATCTCCCCCAAGTGAAAAAAGCCTCACGAAATGGGCGTTTTGTCTGTTTTGTTCCCTGCTTTTGAGATTATATTCTTTCAATCAGTGCTTCTCAAACTGGGGATCTTTTTAAAATGTAGGTTCTAATTCAGTGGCTTTGAGATAGGACCTGAGAATCTGTATTCCTAACAGGCTCGGGTGGCCCACACCTGGAATAGCAAGGCTAGAGTCTATGTGGATCCCCCCTGAAAGCAGAACCACCAGATATGTTCTTTCCATTGCCAAGTTCAAAAACCCAGGGCTGGGCTGACGGTATCCGCATCACGTGGGCGAGCTTTTACATAGTTTCCAGGATGCTGAGGTCAGAGGCTGTGATTGGCAGGTCAGAAGTAGGGCCTACGCCTTTGTTTCATAAAGCTCTTCAGGTGATTGGAATGTGATGCCAAGATGGGTAACCACATGTCGAGGAAGAAAGACATTCTTGCAAGTTCAAATGTGATTCTGATTTTGCCAAATTTTTGTCTAGTGAGTACAAAATGAAAATTGACGTCTCGATTGAAAATAAAAAAATTTGTCTTTTTCTCATTTGCATCATTTGGTTGGCCTCCAAGAGAATCTAATGATTTCAGCAGAGACAAAAGGAAAATTTGTATAATCAGCTCAGAATATCTCCATTTGTCACTTTAAAATCCTATTTAGTATTATGAAAATAACACAAGTGAGTGGTAAACAATTCAAACAGCAAAAAGTTATGCAATCAACATCAAGCTTTCCTTCTATCCTGGATTTCTAGTCTCATTGCTTGGAGGAAATTATTGTCAACTTTTTCTTATGAATATTTAGAGAACATGTCCACACACATACACTTACTTTTTCTTGTTTTAAAAAAAAGGAAAATGTGCCGAAAGCCTCTCTGACCTAGGCTGTTTCTTATTACTGTGTGTCTTGGTTACCCACGTATCGCAGACTGTATTTTCTAAGATGCCCGCAACACTAAGACTGGCATCCCTCTCACTGAGATGTGAGATGTGTGGCCCTTTTCTTTGAACCTGGATGAACTTGTGACTATGTTGGGAATAACAGTGTGTGACTTTTGAGGTTAGACCCCCCAAAATGTTATAGCTTCCACCTGATCTTCTTAGGATGCTTGCTCATGGAAGCCAATCATCATGTTGTGGAGAAGTAGAGAGACCACACCAAGCAGCCATGTTTAGGTTTTCTGGCCAACAGCCCTAGCTGACGTTCAAGGCAACAGCTAGCATCAACAGCTAGAATCAACAGCTAGCATCAACAGCTAGCATCAAGCTCCAGGCAACAGCTAGCATCAACAGCTAGCATCAACAGCTAGCATCAACAGCTAGCATCAACAGCTAGCGTCAAGCTCCAGAGCATGAGTATTGGATGATTCTAGCCCCAGTTTTCAGGCCACTCCAGTACAAAGCGGAGATGAGCTGCAAAGAAAGTGGAGACAGAATTTACTTATCCTACTTAAGGACTACACAGCAGGAATTAGCTAAGTGTCATTCCTGGGTGACTTTGAGCCAGTTATTTTATATGATTTATGCTAGGCGAGGCAATGCAGCAATATCAAACAAATCTTCACATCTTACAACTTTACATTCTTGATGTTTATTTCTAATTCACATTGCATTCCAATTAAAGTCAGGTGGCTCTCCTCCATATTATGACTCAGGGATCCAGTTTCTTTCTATCTGGTGGCTCTTCTATCTTCAAGGATTTCCTTGGAATTCTTTAATGTGTCCTTTTCATTTAACTGCCTATCAGTAAAGAAACAAAGCATGAAGGATCACACAGACTATTGTTTCACTTGGCCTTAAATGAGTTCTATCACTTCTGTCCACAGTCCATTGGCCAAGAGCCAAACATGGCCCCATTCTAACTGCAAAGGAGTCTGGGAAAGGTAGTCTTATCTTTGGAAATTGAAAGGATCATAGACATTTTAGAAATATGATGTTTCTCAGCAGAGAAAGATACTTGAGGTGATATGTAGGGACAATTT
>PVKE010052160.1:0-10424 GCA_004027555.1 Craseonycteris thonglongyai | reverse complement strand
CTTCAGTGCATAGTTATTTCTATTTTACTTTTTGACAGATAGAGAGAGAGACAGAGACAGAGACAGTTAGAGAACCAAACTGTGGGAACTCCGCAGTTCAGCACATGGGTCCTGCCTGGGCCGGAGCCGGGATTCGATCCTCGGTCCTCATGGCCTCAAAGCGAGCGCTCAACCCGCTGAGCCGTCCCGGCTTTCCCCAAAACGCTTCTTTTTAACTTAATAAGTTGGAATTCTGATTTATAAATCAGCAATAAATATATTAGTATGAACTCATTTTGGAGAGCCTGAACACTTGTCTAGGCCAATAAAAAGAAAATATTTAAAATAGTTTAATAGTAAATTAAATATTTAAGTACAACATATTTAAAGACATAGGCATCTGTGAGGCATCTAACTATGCTTCTCCCCTCCCCCCTTTATTTTTTTAATTGCCATTGACATTTCAAGGTCATTAACCTCTGTTCTACCATTTCATAATCTATTCAAGGAAGCTAATAGTGGTCCTAAAGCATTGTTTTTAGGAATCAAATAATCATTAGAAGAAAAGACACTTAGGAAAAAAAAGTAAAGTGCTACAAATATTTAAAGGGATAAAAGATCAACTTTGTAAACAGAAATTGTTTGGTCTTATGTGCATAATGGGTCATACCTGGTAGTGCCAAAGGGTAAAATACACTTAATTTATATAAAATGTATGTCCCTGTCTATTAATGTGTGTTACAATGTGCTCCATTCTTGAGCTTTGTATAATATCGACAAACAGTTGTATTAGATGTATATTATTTCTAGGATACATTTTTTAGATACTATAAATGGTTATCCCCGTAAAAGTTTTCTCGAATGGTTAGAAAGATATTCAACTGAGTGTGAGCCAAATCAGATGTTCTCAGTTTGGGGTAAGTTGTTCTCTGCTTTCCATAAATACAGTTTGTTTGAATAGTGTTTAATAATCTCAGTGCCTGAGCCTCTTTTCCAGCACTGATACCATACCTCTCAGCCTTGCTTAAAAAATTTACACTGTTGCTACCACTGATTTATCTGTTCTAGAAAGAAACAGGCTCTCGTTTCCAGGATTGTCAAATCAGGAGCTTTCACAAGAATACAAAGATTCACTCTATTATGGCACATCATAGAACTCATGCCTGTAGCTTGAAAATAGAAGTCTTTGGTGTAGGTATTTGCTTGTTTGACAGCTCTGTTCTAAATTTTGAAACGGGTGGTACTGTAAAGTGCCTCTCTGACAATGGTGTACCAGAGCTTAGTCATGCAAAATAATTATTGTTCACGGTTCCTTAGCTGAAGTCAATAGCTCCGTGCAAAACACAACATAATGCAGAGATCTAAAGTTACTAAATCAAAACTGAGGAAAAAAAGAATTTTAAGGAGGTTTGGCAAAAAAAAAAAAAAAAAAAAAAATAGCTTCTATGAGATTTGCCAAGTGATTTCTTTCAGCACATGG
Organism: Craseonycteris thonglongyai; assembly: GCA_004027555.1. NCBI lineage: Eukaryota > Metazoa > Chordata > Mammalia > Chiroptera > Craseonycteridae > Craseonycteris > Craseonycteris thonglongyai. The sequence goes on along the minus strand of PVKE010052160.1, from coordinate 8,965 downwards.
AAGGCTCTAATATTTCTAAAAGAAATTCCATGATAGAAACAATGCTAACTTTTATTAGTGTGTTCAGGTAACTGTCAGTAAGCTTATATGATGTCAAAGAAACAAAAGCAATTATGCTGTTATTAACAAATGATGCATGGTGCCTGTTTTTTAAGCTTGAAGTAGTATTTTCAGGTTTGCTTCTGTGAATGCTTTGTTTTAAAAGCCTCCAATCTATCACCTACACTGAAGGGATTGATTACATGAACCTAAGTTTATAACTAAATTTTTGCAACTTGGGTGCTAGCACGCCTCGCTATAGTAGTGTCCATGAATGAGTGGACTGGTATATGCTAGAGAAGTTAATACTGAACCTACAAATGAAGAATTATGTCTCCATTTTGTCTGAAATGTTTGCTAGAGGAACTTGGTCAAATGTGGTGTTCTTGCTTGTCTACTTGAAATGAAAGAAATGATGTCCTTCTTAACCCTTGGCAGACAATTGCACTTAAGAATATCCCTCTTCTGGGAAAAACAAACAGTGTGTTTCATTTCCTCAGAAGAGGGAGAAAACAGAAATACACTAGGATTTCAGAGTCCTTTATACTATTATTTGCCTATATTTTTCTTCAATACTTTCTATCCAATATAAAGGTGGAATTGACAGAGATATATATGTATTTTAGGCTTAGCTCATTGCCACCATTCACAGAGTTAATGAATTTTTAAAAATTAATTTGTTATTGAGGTATAATTTGTATATAGCAAAATTTACAGATTTTAAGTGTATAGTTCAATGAGTTTTGTCAAATGTATAGATTATTCTCATGTAACAAATATCCTGAACATTTTCATCACTCCAAAAAGTTTACTATGCTCCTTTTAAGCCAATCACTATGTTCTCATACAAGAAACCACTTTTTTCATTTTTTTTAAAGATTTATTTTTATTGTTTTTACAGAGAGAGAGAGAGAGAGAGAGCGAGAGAGAGAGAGAGAGAGAGAGAGAGAGAGAGAGAGATACAGAGACAGAGAGAAGGGGGAGGGCCCCGAACAGTCTCCATAGTTGTACATCATTGGTTTTTCCACATAGTTTCATTCCACAGGTGGGTGGGGTTGCACAGGGCAGGAACTGGGCCGGGGTGTCACCCCAGTGAGAACTGAACTGGGGGCATGCCCCAGTTCAGCACATGGGTCCACACTGGCTGGGCCCGGGATTCGATCCTCGGTCCCCGGGGGCTGCAAAGTGAGCGCCTAACCCACTGAGCCATCCTGGCTTCCGCCACTTTTCTCATTTTTATTATCATAATTTTACTTGTTTTTGAACTTGATATGAATGAAATGATACAATATGTAGTTCTTTGTATTTCTGTTTTTTATTTAGTGTTGAGATTGGGTCATAGTAGTTTATCAATTTTTTATTGTGATGTAGTTAGTATTCTTTATTGAATGGCTTTGGCACCTTTGTTGAAAATCAATTGACCAATTAAGTGTAATTCTGTACTCAATTCTATTCTTTTGACCTACTCATATATCCTATACCCTTACCATATTCTCTGCTTTGGCTTCATAAGTTTCCTATATATATATATATATTTTTTTTTTCAGTTCCATCTCTCTCAATGTGGCTACTTTTATATTCTGCAGGTATCAAATTCAGAGTTTGTTTCAAAAGTGAGAAGAACTTCTAAACTGCTCTGGATCTCTGAGTTCAATAAAATGAAAATATTAAAAATCCCTTGTGAGATTGTTGGGAAAGATAAACAGTCCATTATACCTTAAAAAAATATAATTCTAGGGGACGCTGAGATAGCTCAGCTGGTTGAGCACTTGACTTTCAACCACAAGGTCCAGTGATAGTGTCCCAGCCCCAACTGTGCAAATCCATGAGCTGAAATGCAGCACAACTGGTAACCTCCATGATGACAGATAAGGTTCTCAACTCCCATGCAGGAGACCTCCAGTTTGGTTCCCACCCTGCGTGGCCCCACATTCACCTGTGTGGAATGAAACTGTGTCACAGCTAACAATGTACAACTATAGACACTGCTCTGTGCCCTCCTCCTTTCTCTCTCTCTCTCTCTCTAACCTTTCCTCAAGCATTAAAGTAAATCTTTAAAAAATATAATTCTAAAATAATAATTGTATGTTTAGAAAGTTGCACATTTTTGTTTCACTTTTTGCCTCCCTTAATCTTAAGACCTGTTCTCATGTATATTTACTGAAATCTTCAAGAAGGCTGTGTACCCTTTTCTTCAGACTGTGGGGGCACCTAGTTTGTGCATTTAAGGAAAAGCAGAAATCTAAGATCTTTAAAAGGAGTGATGGGCACCTGGTTCTTTCTCACTTACAGGATATCTAGTCTAGTCATGATGGCAATTCTTTCTGATATTTTTCTTTTGTCTGTTTTTTAAAAGGTAAGAATTATTGGACTTTTAATGCTTTATTTTTCTAGCCCTTTCTGATTTGATCTCCTTTCTCTTTATTATGCCAGCTATTTTTTTTGCTGAATGACCTTTGTTCTCCCCACCCCAAATCAATGACCTTTTAAACTGTTTTAATATTTAATAAGGAATTACTTTTCCCAAGTAATTTCTTTATGAGCTTAAAATGGTAAGAAGAGTTCTAAGTCTGAAATCTTCCCTTTTCCCAAACCAAAACAAGCTAAATAATAACTCTTTCTCTTCCCCACTTGTTTGTTAAGAGCATATTACAAAGATGAATAGAAAGTATAAATTCTTTCACAACCTTTTCCCTCTTATTGCCTTAGATCATACCCCAATTTTCATTTTTATTTCTAAATTGAAGTCTTTTCTTCCTCAAGTTTAGTGGCAATTTTTTCCTTTTTTTTTTTTTTTTTTTTTTTTTTTTTTTTTTTTTTTTTTTTTTTTTTTTTTTTTTTTTTTTTTTTTTTTGGCTTTTATGTTTTCTAGATTGTAATTTCCTCAAGCATAATTATTTGATTCTATTTATATTAGTTTCAGATTTTAGCATCACTCTAAATGCCTTTTATTCACATCATACATGTCTTTTGAATTAAACTTATTACAGTGAAATACTGATATTGTACAAAGATAGTGTCATATATATGACAGGCAATAGTTGTTTAGAATTTATTGAAAGTAGGAATTATATTTATATATTGACTAGTTAAGTTTGAATACATTTTATAATTAGAACATCAGAGGAGTAAGGTACTCCTGGAACTCTATAGATCAAAGTACTTAAGTAATAGCTGGTTGCAGCTTTTCCTGTAACATTATCCTTAAGATTTGGGCCATATCACCTCATTAAAAATGAAAAGATTCTTTTAAATGCTTGAGTACTAAACTCCCACGACAAGAATTCAGAATATGCTTGTGCCAATATTTTGTCTTACTTCAGTTATAGTGTTGTAGCCAGGTTCCAGTGTACTTTAATGAGAAAGGTGAATAAATGGCTTTTTAAAAACTATAAACAGGAAAATGAATCCCTACTGTCTTCTGATACTAGATTTTCCAATCCTCCTACCAACTGGCTTATGTCAAAATTGTTCTGAGGCTATGATTAATTACTCTTTCCTAGAGCAAACTGGTAATTCTTACTTTTTTTTTTTTTTTTGGCCCCAAGACAGCTAGATCTTGGGGCACCCCTTCAACTTAAAGGAAGTAAAATTAGGACAAAAATAAATCCAAAACAACAACAATAAAACAAAAGAAGCATACTACTCATAGCAAGTGGTAAATATGTATTACCAGGAAAGAAGTAACATAGATTGAAAACACAAATCCTTAGGCATTTTTACATAAAACCATGGAAGCTAGATTTAGGAATATTGTGGGTGAGGAAACTTGAAAATAGCTTTAACAAAGATATTGATATTAGAATAACTAGGCCTTCCTAAAACACTCTCTCAACTATCTCTGTAAAAACCATACTAAGCTGATTGTGTAATGAACTGATCAGCATAATCTCCAATTCTATTTTGTACTTTGAACACCAGGGAACAGAGTGAGGATGCAAGTTATCTGGGATGGCAGATTTGGAAGGCCATAGGTGATCTTTACTAAATGTTTACACTGTGTCTGCAATCAATTTATTTAAGCAATAGCTGGTTGTTAGTGCCAGCCTTTGTCTTGCCTTGCCAAGGGTGTGGGGAAAGTGAAGTTCAACAATTTTACCAATTACTTCTAAGTGTTTCCCCACTAGAGATTACATTTTCTATAAAACTTTTAATGCTATTAAATTTCAACATTAAGATCTTTTTAACACTGTTTCCAGCTAAATACAAGTTAACTGACCTTTCCTTGCTTTCCCACTCCCACACTCGAAATGTTCGAGGATACAGACTTCCTATGCAATCAGTAACGTCCCCGCTCCCCTGAAGAAGAGAAAAGGCCTTTCTGGAGGAACTTAATGAAGTATTCATAGGGGAACCGGTAGGCGGTGGCTACTCTCAGAAAAAATCAGGCGATTTAGGGGATGGGCTTGGCCAGGCTCGGAGTCCTGCTTTCAGCGCGGGCGAGCCAATTAATAAGAAAGTAGCCAGAGTGGGTGCGGCGCCTGCGTCCCGCCTTCCCGCGCTGGCTGTGAAAGCCCCGGCAGTGCTGCCACCCGCCTTCTGGGACAGGTTTGCTGCCTTACTCCTGCCGGGTGCACGGTAGGTGCAGGGGAGGGGATGTGGAGGGGGAGGGTGCGGAGAGGGTGGCGGGTGGGAAGGGGAGAGGTTGGTGGCGGGTGCATGCTTCAGAGGTCTCTGCCAGCCTGCAATTTCTGTGCTCTGTTTAGCTGCTAAACGTTTGCTTTTCACTCGATCACTTCTAAAAGGGGGTTGTGTTGTCCCTGTACCCTTGCCGGTAAGTGTTGCCATTGTCAAACTCCAGGACTGAAACTTGAGAGAAGGAGAAGTCTTTCCACGTTTGAGTGGTGATTTACTCACTTTTTATTCTTGAGCCAAATTAACATCCACTTTGAAGGGGTCCCCTTGAACTTTTGGGGAATAAAATTAAGTGTAGGTTGTAGTATTATATAATATCGCTGTACTTTAAGTAACTTCTGTTCAGCCGAAGGTTGTAAAATCCTGAAGCTGCTCCATATCAATGGTCAAATTGATCTTTGTGCCTGAGACTGGCACTTTCTTCTCTCTTTAACTTTGATAGGCAACGGAAACATCAGCAAGTTTAAAATCATAATAACAAACAACAAAGTGCAGGGCATATGTTAGATAGACACTGTGATGATGATGATAATAATAATAATAATAATAAACAGAATGTGGGAGGACATAGATTAGACCTGTGATATACTAGTGATAATAATAGTAATAATAAGCAGAAGGACCTGGATTAGACCCTGTGATATTTTGTGGCAGTTGACTGGAAAGTTAAGGATAGAACTCCCTGGAAGTTTCTTTATCCCCAATCTAGAGGAGGAAGCCATGTGGAAAGAATGAAAGAGAAGGGGACCTTCTCTGGGAGTTAAGGCCTCAGATAATCATTGCTCAGGGACCTGGGGCAGTGGAGAGAAGGGTGCATGCAAGTCTTCCATGTTCTTACTTCCTTTGAAAGAGTTCCAAGGCCTCATGGGAGTCCGGAGCCACTTTTATTTTTCCCTTTTTTCTGCTCTTTCTTTCTCTCCAAGGGAGTGCACGAAGGCTGTAATGAAGCATTGTGTTGTATGGCCAGATGGAAACTTCCCCCCGCCCCCAGCTGACAACCTTAAAGCCAGTCAGGCCTAGATTTCTCAGGTCTCTAGCCTGCTGTGAATACCAAGCTTAGACACACCTTTTGCATCCCCTATGGGCATCCATTTCGAGAGCTAGGGTTAGTTTGGGGTTTTGCCCTTTGCTCTTTCCAAAATAAGAGGACTATGTGTGTTGACCATCCTTGGTCATTTTTTTAAATGGCAAATCAGTACAAATTTGACTGTTGCTCTCTATAGCAGACGAGCACAGTTTTTCTAAAGGTTTGTTTTAGAGTGGAGTTTATTAATTAGTGAGGCTGGAAAGGAAGTCAGCCCAGTTCCCTGCAAACAGCCTCACCCGCCCGCCCCCCCCACAACCCGGCCACCAGCATTTTTCTCTCAGCACCAGGGCTCTGAAGCATAGGAGGGCCAGTCTGCAGGCACCTCAATCCATTAGAAAATTCTAGAATTCAAATAGCAACAAGGACACTGAATTATCTTTTTTTTTTTCTTGTCCCGTGTATGTATAATATTCTATTTGGTTTCAGAAAGTATAAAGTTTCAGAGTCATGGTGCTGGGATGTGTGCCAGTATTGTTTCATCATATTGACACAGGTTACCCTAGATAAGGGGAACTTTGCCCTTTTTCGCCTGCAGCCTATAAAGAGAAGAGAAAGATTCCTCAGTTAGATGAAGACTTGATACGGTGGGGGAGGGGAGGAAAGGGGAAATAGGAATGTTTTTGACAGAAAAAGGCCTCCAGAAGACCAGAGCGGTCCCCAATTATTGTTAGCCTTGATGGTGGATAGCCCAGGAGGTAAGCATTTGAGAAAACAGGGTTCCAGTCTTGGTGCCTTCCCTGTGAATTTGGGTCAGATGATTCACTCTACCTCTCCCAGCCTCAGTTTCCTTATGTGTTAAAGGTAGAGACACATATTGGTTCTAGAGTTTTCCCAATCAAGTGTGATAACGTAGAAGCTTTTTGAAAATTCGAAAATTGCCTAGAACAGTGCCAGAGTAGGAGCTATTTATTCACCAAATACTTAGTGAGCACTTACCAGGTCCCAGTGCTTTTCTAAGTACTTTACACTTTACTCATTTAACGCTCACAAGATTCCTGCAAGGTGAGAAGTAGTATTAACCTCATTTTACAGGTAAGATAAGTACGCCCCAGAGCAGTTAAATCACAGCTTGTACGGGACAGAGTTGAGATCCACCTGGACTCCAGTCTAGTTCCAGAGTCTGTCTGCGCTGGGCACTCTGCTCTTTGTGCTCTCAGAGGTGGTCACCTGCGAGTTAGAGGACTGAACCCTGGTCCCCGGCGAAACAGATGGAGGTATTCTGTTATGCCAACCACTGATGGACAATAAAAGGAGCAACGTGCTGTGCATCGTCATTTATTTTCTATAATTTTAACCAAGTTTCCTATTTAGCTCTGCTTATGTTCTTAGATTAGTTCTACCTCATTCATAGACTCTGCACACTATCTCACCTTTCACCCTCTTAATTGCTATTACTGCTCTCCTGCTCTCTTCCCTTCTGGCAACCTTTCCTGTAAATGCTGTCAGCGATCTGGAGCGCAGTGACTAGCCATGATGCAGGCTCAAGGCAACTTACTGGCAAATCAGTTTTGAACACAAAAGACTAGACCAGCTTATTCCCTGCTATAAACCACTCCTATTTCTAAAAGTCTTACCTTCGCTCCTCACCTGGTCCTCAGATATGCTGGGAGTGGAAGATGCTGGTTCCAGACAGGCCATTCATGGACCTCCAGGGTACGATATCAGGCTCCGTGTTGGCCCAACTCCCCAAACCACATGCCTGAAGAGTTAAGCCACATTTTGGGTGATTGAGAAGCTTTGTGTGAGATGCAATTTCAATGTGTTGTTCACATTTAAGAAAAAGCTTCTCATTGCCCTTTTCCTCCAACTGCCCCCCCCAGGAGTTCTGGAAGGCTTCCACTTGTTCTCTACACTTTTAGAACTAATTTTCACTGTGGGAAGGACATCCCTGGATTCTTATTCCATTGCTAAATAAATTTCATTCGGTGAACACTAGTAGAAATCCACAGAAACTGTTTCAGTTTTAAAATTATTGTTAAATAGCAATACCTCCTACTTGAACTTTTCCTAAATCTTAAAAAAATTAACATCCTCACTGTTTCTTCAGATCTTTGTTTAGAGCAGGCCTGGGCAGATTTTTTCAGGGCAAGGGCTACTTCTAATGTTCTCCTAGTGTCTCGGCCCACTAGCTATTTATTTTCGACTGCTCACATACACACGGCTGCCTCAAAGGTGAGGAGCTGATTCTTGCCACTTGTAGCTGTATGTGTACGTATGACAAATGTGTTTCTTTTACATTTAGTTGCCTAGCTGCTAGGACCTGGTGTAATGTGGCATCTGCTATGACACTTTTTTTTTCTTAAGATTTATTTTATTGTTTTTGACAGAGAAAGAGAGACAGAGACAGAGAAACAGAAGGGGGAGGGCCCAGAGCCATCTCCATAGTTGTACATCAGTTTTCAACAGGGTTTTGTTCTACATAGGTGGGTGGAGACCCCACAGGGCAGGAATCAGGCTTGGGGCCTCTGGCATGGGAAACATGCCCCCTCGAGCCAGAGGCTGAACTGAGAGGGGGGTGAGTGAGAACTGAACTGGGGGCCTCTCACAAGGGAAGCACACACCAGTTCAGCATGTGGGTCTGCATGGGCTGGGGCCAGGAGTTCATCCTTGATCCCGGGGCTGCAAAGAGAAAGCTTAACCCACTGAGCCAACCCAGCTTCCCCACTTTTTTTTTTTTAATGTAGGAGGTCATCCCACAAAAATTTCTGGTGGTCCACCCATGGACCACAATTGAGCACAATGGATGTCTTGCCTAACCCTGATCTAGAGGCATAAAACTTAAGAGATTCCTTACTTAGTTGATTACATGTTCTCTGAATGACAGCATTGCTTACTCATGACTTTCACCTCCTTGGTCCAAGAACAAGTACAGATATGTTGAATGTTAGTGAAAATATAATCTTGTACAGAGACTTATCTAACATACTGCATTTTTAAGACTACTGACTTGTGGAGGTGAACTAATTTGTTATATGTATCTTGTTTTTTAAATAAGTATATATCATGTCTGTTTACCTAAATTTAAGGAGTACATTTTTGGCCTATCCTTCAAAACAGTGGTTACTTAGCAAGCTTTGGTTCCTTTCTTTTTTTTTTTTAATTTTTTTTTATCATAGCTTAATTTTTTTTTTTTTAATATTATTATATTTTATTGTTAAATTTAATGGGGTGACATTGGTTGGTAACAATCAGACAGTTTCCCAA
>PVKE010052159.1:0-10424 GCA_004027555.1 Craseonycteris thonglongyai | reverse complement strand
CTCATTTTTGCATTGATGTCACCCATTTTGCCCACAAAGCCAAATTAAAATTAAGTATGCCTTTCACTCCCTAATCTGAAGGAGTCTCCTACCTCCCTCGACAACCCAGAGCATTTGGGGAAATGGGGCTTGTGTTGCGTACATAACAGACTACCTAAAACATTCTTTCTTCTTCTTTGGAGGCCTACCCTATTAGTCTCAGTTGGGATACAAGGTAAGGTGACCAGATTTTAACATTGGTAAAGCGGGACACTATTGACCGGGGGGAGGGGGTTCTTGATTAAAAATTTGGTCTATCTCCCGCCGTTCCCTAGCTTGTCGTGCATTCTTTCCAAAAATCGGGACTTTTTTAAAATGCTGCGGGACGCAGGACAAATTGTTAAAAATCGGGACTGTCCCTCCAAAAGCGGGACGTCTGGTCACGGACGTAAAAGAATCATGTGAAGTGAGTTTTTAATTTGTCTTTGCCCCTTACTGTTTAGAATGAGACCAAGGAAAAGACCCAAGAGAAAATAATGAATTCTTTATATTCATGTTCCCACTAGGTCACAAGCCTAATATCACCTTGTTTAGTTTTTGCTTTTCTAAAACTGAACAATAGCAATCTTTATGTTTTTTTCATGGTGGTATTTTAAATGTGAATGTTGGTTGTAAAGTCCTACATCACAAAAAGGAATAAAAATGTTAAACCTAGGAATTTTTGGCAATCATTTTTTCTGTTATGCTTCTATAGCTTACATATTTATAAAGGGCTAGCTGCTGCTGAACCTTCTGTTATCTAGGCCAGAAGCCCTGTCCTCTAGGTCAGCTTCACATTCAACACCAGATTTTCTGGGTAAGAATGCACACATACTGTTTGAAATTAGGTAACAAGATAAAAGGAAAAAAGAGAAACCTATTATCTCCAATTTCACCACTTGAGGTGAAGTTCAGTTTTCTGGTTAATTTAAATAATAATTGTGTTTCATAAATTTGGATATGTTAATAATTATGTACATTGGCTTTCCTTTAGTAGTGATTACTGTTGGCACTGTTTAATCTTTATTTTCTTGCTCCCCACAGCAAATACTTAATATTTGTGATATAGCTAATCAGGACTTGGAATCCTCTGTCCCCTTGAGCACTCACCACTAGCAAGGCCACAGTCTGGGAGAGGACAAAACCTTCCAAAACAGTTTTAGAAGGGAGGAATCTCTCTTCTGATAATGTTAAATGTATCTCTGTACTCAGCCCACTTAAAAAACAAAATATTTCCACAAAGCTTTAAAAAGAAGGAAAAAAGGGAGGGTCGGAGGACAAGAGTTCTTTTGGCTACCTTGTATTTTAAAATAACTGAGAACTCTGTCTCCTCTCCTAGAATCCTCATCTCACAGATAGCCACATAACTTGCTCCCTCATTTCCTTCAGGACTCTGCTCAAAATGTCATTTTATCAGAGAGACCTTCTGTGAGCATCCTATGTAAAACGGAAACTAACCACCACAGCACTCCCTCCATGCCCTAACCTTCTGTTTAATTTTTTCTCTATGCCACCACTGGACCTATTACATACACATACTCTTTTTCATTTTTTTTCTTCTACCCATTCTCCACTCACATTATATATGTATGTAATTCTTTTCCTCTTACTACCCAATAAAATATAAGTTTCAAGAAGTTAGGAACAGGGTCATTTTTTGATCAATTCTGTATTTCCCAGAACTGCACCTAACATATAGTCAACACTTGATAAATATTTGTTTAATGAATAAGGGTATGGACTTGTTTTTATTTCAGTCTCCCACAGTCAGCAGTATCCTAGGCAGCCAACTTTGAATGCTGGAAATGGCTCAGCAGACAACTATGAAATGTCATAAATGAATTCCTTAGGGCAGTTTTGTGACTCTAGTGTGTGTGAACACTTAAATGGTCTGACTAGACGGCAGTGGGTCAAGACCCCCTCCTTGGAAATCATCCTGATCTGTTCCCTTGTACTGGTTTCAAGAAGAAGAGAGGGTCAGGAGTTGCCCTTATCCCTGAGAGGAAGCCTGTACATTGTGAACATTTTCTATGTATTTTAGGAGCTGTCATTTTAAATCCAAGAATCCTTAAATCTGTGGGAGTTTTCTTCCTTCTAAGGCAGTGTTACCCTTTTACCTTTTCATGGCTCTTTCCCTGGTGAATGGCTGAACAAATAGGAAAGCGCTGAGCCTTCACAATGAAATAGTAAAACCTCTCATAAGCCCAACCTTGGCTCACTCTTTTTTAATATTTATTTTTGTTTACTTTGGGAAAAGTATGGGGGTGGGGGGGTAGGAGGAATTTTATATGAAGTTTTATGGCCTCTTTTAAACACAGAGCATGAAATGATGATATGTTGGATAATAAATGTTATACTGATATATTATATATACCGGTATATAAATTATTAATGGACAGTTCTTTTGTGCCCTGTCCTGCCCATGTTTTTGTTTTGTTTTGTTTTGTTTTGTTTTGTTTTGTTTTGTTTTAAGGCTCAACTTTCAGGTGCAAGTAGTTTATTTGGAAATACAGGAAATAGTAGAGGAGTGGATAAGTGAGATAGGGAAAGGAAGGGTGATTTAGTGAGCCAACTACAATTGTAAGCAGTTGGAGTTTGATCCTGAGGGAAAAGAGTATAGAACAAGTACTTCAGAGTTATACCTTCTAGGGACAAAGCAACTGGGATATTGATACACCAACTTCCTTTAGTCACTGGTGAGCCTGCTCCCAAGGAATGTTCATTCCGCAGAGCAGCCTGCAGCTGCATAGGCTTTGGAGAAGCCCTCAGGCAAAGAGACCTGGATACTGGCAGTTGGAGATCTGGTGGAGTATGCAGAGCTATGAGGCCTGAGGGATGTGAGCAAGCATCCTGGAGTGAGCTATGCCAGGCTTCCTGTTCCTGTCAAAACAGTAGGCTACTTGAGCACCATCACTTTATCTTTGCTCCTCCTTTTCTCCATTTGCATCACTTCTTTGCCCGAGGCTGGCTCAGTGCTCAAACCTATCTTACCTTGCCTCTTTTGTGAATCACCAGGTACCTTATTTCTCATAATGGCACCTAGTGATTTCTACTTTATGGCATAGTAGTTGGGTGCTTCCGTGTATATTTTCTACTTGATTTAAGCTCTTTGGGAACCCCGGTATTCATAATTCCTTATATATTTTTGTAAGTACCAGAGTGCCTGGCACATAGTGCTTGATTTGTTAGAATGAACTATGGAGTTACTAGGTGGACCCTAAGTCAAGGCAATTAGGATTCATCTTTAAGTGTACAGTTTCATAGTATTTTAAGTACATTCAGATTGTTGTATAACCATCATTAACATTCATCTCCAGAATTTTTTATCTTGCAAAACTGAAACTCTGTACCCCTTAAACATGAACTTCACTCCCTCTAATTCCCAGCCCTTGACAACCACCATTTTGCTTTCTGCCTATATGAATTGCTACTCTAGGAACCTTATAAGTGGAATCATACATTATTTTGCTTATTTCACTTAGCATAATGTTCAAAATTCATCCATGTTATATTACATTGCAGAATTTCCTTTTTGAGGCTGAATAATATTCCATTGTATGTGTAGACCACATTTTGTTTATACATTCATCTGTTGATGAATACTTGGTTTGCTTTCACCTTTTGGCTATTGTAAATAATGCTATTATAAACATAGGTGTAAAACTCTCTTAAGATATCCTGCATTCAATTCTTTCAGATATATACCTAGAAGTGGAATTAATGGGTCATATGGTAACTTTATTTTTAATTCTTTGAGGAACTATTATCTATTTTTTAGATAGTAGCAGTCCTATTCAGTATGAGGGATTATCTCATTGTGGTTCTTGATATGCTTTTTCCCAGTGATTAGTGATGCTGAGCATGTTTTCATGAGCTTATTGGCCATTTATTTATGGCTGTTATATATTTCTTTGGAGAAATGTATATTCAAATCCTTTGCCCATTTTTTAAAAATCAAGTGGTTTGTTTTTATGTTGTTAAGGAAACTTTTTAATTGAAGTATAACAGGGTTAGTATTTGAGTTTCCTTGCCTTGAGCATATTTATGTAGTGATTTGTCAAGTAACTATGGTAATTTAGGGATTTTCAGCTCTGATCTGGTTTCCACCATTTCTTCACAGAGCAATCAGAGAACCTTAGAATTAAATGAGCCTCAGAGAGTGTCTTAATCTATTCTGTTGGCTATAACAAAATACCACAGACTGGGTGGCTTATAAACAATAGTAATTTCTTTCTCACAATTCTGGAAGTCCAAGATCAGGGTGCCAGCCTGGTCGGCTTCTTGTGAAGGCCCTCTCTCAGGTTGCAGACTGCTGACTTCTCCCTGTTTCCTCACATGGTAGAAAGGAGCTAGGGAGCTCTGTTGGGTCTCTTTTATTTTATAACAGTGCTAATCCCATTCATGAGGGCTCTACCCTCCTGATTAGGTCTCTTCTCCTGGTACCATCACATTGGGCATTAGGATTTCAAGATCTAAATTTGGAAGGGGATACAAACGTTCAGATCATAGCAGAGAGTGACTAGATGAGAAAACTGAACCCACTTCTTTTTCCACTGTGCTCTGGGCCAAATCACCGAGCCCCTGTGGATAGCATTTTCTTCATCTTTAAACATGCCTTTCTTTGCCTCCTTTCTCATGTTCCTACAAGTGTTTTAAAAACTGGTAAATTGGTTTTTAATGATTGCAAAGTATTTAGTAAATATTTACATTAGAATGAGGTTGTGTATATGTTGGACTTAAACTTTTTGACATCATTCACAGTGTCATTCTCCAGAATTTTTCTTTAGAAAACTGTAAGTCTTTCTTTTTCTAGGGAAATAAGCAGATAGGGCCAAAAGGTTAGTAATGCTGACTTCAACTTAAAGTAAAACAAACACTTTTATTAATCTTTGGAAATAAATAAGCTCTCAGAATTGCTCATTGGTTGCTGTTAAACATTGCTATTATGAATCCTAGTTAGAATAGATCCTGGCTTAGTGTCCTCTTTTTTTTTTTTTTTTTTTTTTGAGATCAAGCAGTTTGAAGCTGCCACATAAAAGGGGATTGCTTATATGCCTGGCACTAACTTGTGGTTGGTTTGGCAATTGATTCCGATCCAAAGATATCAGCTAACAACAGAGATGTTCAGGATGCTTGTTTGCCTTCCATAAAAGATATCTGGGAAGCTCCTAAATTTTTTTTCTGCATTAAAAAAATTTTTTTTGAAAACCTTGTAAAATAGGGAAGCTGGGATGGCTGGCTCAGAGGGTTAAGCGCTCTGCTTTGCAGCCCTGGAGACTGAGGATCGAATCCCGGTTCCCGCCCAGGCAGACCCATATGCTGAGCTGGGGTGTGCCCCCAGTTCAGTTCTTGCCGGGGCCTATGCAGGAGACTCCTGGCCCAGTTCCTGCCCTGCGCAGCCCCTTGCCCACCCATGGAGTGAAACTATATGGAAAACTAATGCTGTCAACTATGGAGACTGTTCTGGGCCCTCCCCCTTCTCTCTGTCTCTCTCTGTCAAAAAAAACAATAAATCTTTAAAACCTTGTAAAATAATATACACAAACTTACCATTATAAGCATTTTTTTTTTTTTTGAACGGAACTGGTGGCCTCACTGCATTTGGGAAGCACACCCCAGTTCAGCATGTGGGTCCGCCTGGGCCAGAGCTGAGATTCGAGCCTTGGTCCTCAGGGCTTCAAAGTGAGCACTTAACCCGCTGAGCCATCCCGGCTTTCCCTATGAGCATTTTTAAGCATACAACTCTGTGGCATTAATTGCATTCACATTGCTGTGTAACCATTACAGCTATTTATCTCCAGAACATTTTCCTCTTCCCAAACTTACAGTTTATATCCATTGTACAGTAGCTCCCCATTCCTCCCCCAATTTTTGGCAACTACCATTCTTCTTTCTGTCTCTGAATTTGACTACTCTAGATACCTCATATAAGTTGAATCATACAATATTTGGCTTTTGTATATTTAATTTAGCATAATGTCTTCAAGATTTACCCATGTTGTAACACGTCAGAATTTTCTTTTTAAGGCTGAAAAATTTTTCGTATATGTATTATATATACCACATTCTGCTTATCCATTCATCCATTCATGGACATTTACGAGGTCTGACGATTATTAATAAGTTTGCAATCTTGCCACCATGCACTTATGTTGGCAGCACTGTACAAACAACTCATAAGGTTTCATAACTTTGGCATATCATGTCGCAGAGCTTTGTGTTGACATTGCAGTGTCTTACTGAGTGGTATTCATTATTGTGTGTGTTGTTGTGTGCCATCATGAGAATGTCAAAGCTTGAGTTTGCCAAGACTTTTTAGAGAGGCAAGACAATGTTTTGGGCCATGTTATCACCGCTGATGAAACATGGTGTACCAATGCAACCTTGAAACAAAGCCATCAAAGTGCACAATGGAAGGCAACCAATTCTCCATGACCAAAAATGCTCCATCATTCTAAATCAAGAGTCAACATGATGTTAACCATTTTTGGTATCAGAAGGATTGTTCATTATGAATTTGTACCAACTGGACAGTCAACCAAGTTTATTATTTGGAAGTGTTGAAAATGTTGTGTGAAAAAGTTAGATGAAAACAACCTGAACTTTCTGTCAACAACTCATGGCTCTTGCATCATGACAGTGCACCAGCTCACACAGCACTGTCTGTGAGGGATTTTTTAGCCAGGAAACAAATAACTGTATTGGAACACCCTCCCTAGTCACCTGATCTGGCCCCCAATGACTTTTTTTTTAACCCCAAAATAAGGAAATATTGAAAGGCAGACATTTAGATGACATTCAATACATCAAGGGTAATACAACGATGGCTCTGATGGCCATCCCAGAAAAAGAGTTCCAAAATTGCTGTGAAGGGTGGACTAGGTGCTGGTGTGTCAGTGCATAACTTCCCAAGGGAAGTACTTCTAAAGTGACCATAGTGATATTCAGCAATGAGAAATGTAGCACTTTTTCTAGGATGAGTTCATGAACTTAATTGTCAGACCTTGTAGGTTATTTTCACTTTCTGGCTATTTTAAGCATTCCTCTATGAATGAACATCATTGTACAGTTATCTCAAGTTTCTACTTTAATTCTTACATGTATACATACGAGTAGAATTGCTGGGTCTTATGGCAGTTCTCTGTTTAATGTTTTGTTTTGTTTTGTTTTAAGTTTCATTTTTGTGTTTTGTTTTTTTTGACACAGAGAGACAGAGAGAAGGGGGAGGGCCCAGAGCAGTCATTGGTTTTCTATATAAAGTTTAGTTCCATTCCACAGGTGGGTGCAGGACTGCACAGGGTAGGAACTGGGCCCCAGGCCGGGGGCCTCCCACGTGAAGCTCGCCATGGTGAGAACCGAAGTGGGGCACACCCCAGTTCAGCCTATGGATCTTTAGGTGCTAGGGCCGGGATTCGATCCTTGGACCCCGGAGCTGCAAGATGAGTTCTCAACCCACTGAGCCATCCCAGCATCTATTGTTTAACTTTCTGAGGGACTACCATACTATGTTGTACAGTGCATACACTATAAAGTAATCCCACCAGCAATTCTCAAAATTTCAATTTCTCCACATCCCCACTAATACTTCTCTGTGTTGGGAGTTTATTTGTATTTTTTTTCTTTTTTTAATTAATTTATTTATTTTGTAATAGCCATCCTAATAGGTTTGAAGTAGTATCTCATTGTGGTTGCAGTTTTGGTTTTCATTTCCCTAGTAATTAGTGATATTGAACATCTTTTCATGTGCACATTGGCCATTTGTGTATTTTCTTTGGAGAAATGTCTTGTCAAGTCTTGCAGATTTTGGAATCAGGTTGGTTGGTTGTTGCTGAGTTTTAGCCAGCAACCCTTTTGATTTGAAAATACTTTTAAGACAGTGTTTGCTGTGTGGTGCCTTATGTATATACCTCCATTTATCCTGTTTTGTTTTGTTTTTGTTTTGTTTTAATTTATCTATATAATCAGATAGGTAGATAGATATGGATATATTATCAATACATAAATAATATATTTTTTGTCCCAACAGTATATCCTTTCAGGCTCTGATGACTTCAACCTGTACATGTGGAGAATTCCTGCAGATCCAGAAGCAGGTCAGTATATCCCTAGTATAAACCTGCTGCTCATGTTGGCTCCATTGGCCTTTGGCATGCTGTGCCCTGAAAGTACAAATCTGTATCAATATAGAAAGACATATCTCTTTTAACACAGGAAGTTTATTAGAAAAGTGACCAAAGGAATTTTTAAAATAAAAATTAGAAACCAGATTTAACTATAACCTTAATATATCACCATATCTGACATAATGATACTCGAGTTTTTTCCTCCTAAGAACTTTTCTTTAGACTTTATAGACCTTCTTTATGTCCATTTTTCTCACTCCTATTTCACACCTGAATATTTTTATCTTGCTTCTCCTTTATTATCCACCTGTATGTTTCTGCTTATTACTCTACAGATAGTTGTTAAGGACTCTTTCCCTTTTGGCCTCCCTGGTGATGTTAACTAAGGTGAAACTTTCTTTGTTGGTGGAGAGATGAACTCCCTGGGGTTTGGCTGACCCCAGACATCAAAGAATTAGGAAGAAATATTTCTGCATTTGCTCTAGATATATTCTGAATAAAAGCCTAAAGCTTTCCATATATTTGGATGTAGACCAGCTAAGATTTCAAATAGCATGGATCATTCTTCCATTTTGATAATAGTATCTTCACATGTTCAGTTCCATGTTACACTGGTTGCTTCCTACTGGTAGAAAAATGTCTCAGGACAGCTTAATATAGCCATCTGCTCTGGGTGATAGATGCATGGCATCAAACTGGAAAATGGCCACAAGGAAGGTTATAGAGGACCATGCCATGTTTCTTGCTCAAAATGTGTTTAGTGCTCAGAGTTTAGGGAAGTTATTGGCTTGCCTGTTGCTGAGTTAATAGTATTGTTACCAAACATGTGTCTTTCAAAACTTGTTGAGGTCACCTTTGGTATAACTATTCTATACCTGTGGTCTTCTTACTAAATGTTGCAACAGGCCTTTTCCCCCTTCTGGAATTTGGAAAGCATAAGTGAAGTAACTTGCCTTTGAAGCACAACCAAATGGGATAGCAGCATCTATCTAAACAAAAAGTGATGTTCTAACACTAGAGGTAGTTCTGTATTATAGTCTCCTGCCCCCATAAATTACAGATTGATTAGCAGAGAAACAATCTTTGGGCTTAATTGTATCTTTTACCTGATCTTGGAAAGCTTTTAATTATTAAGCACTATGACTTTAAAATATAAAGTGGGGGATGCCAGGATAGCTCAGCAGGTTGAGCACTTGCCTTGCAACTGTGAGGTCCAGGGATCGGATCCTGGCCCCACTTCATGCAAACCCATATGCTGAACTGTGGTATAATGTAACCACTGGGATGGCATGGCGGTGAAGGTGCTCACCTCCCATGCAGGAGGCCCCCAAGGTTCCCACCCTGTGCGGCTCCACATCCACCTGTGTGGAATGAAATCTCACAACTATAAATAAATATAAAGTGGATAAGCTCCCTTCCCCCAGGACTATTATTTAGAATCTTTGGGGTTTTTTTAATTGAGAGAAGGTGAGAGAGAGAGAGTAGTCTCCACAGTTGTACATCATTAGTTGTGACACTGTTTCCTTCTACACAGGTGGATGTGGGGCTGCACAGGGTGGGAACTGAACTGGGAGCCTCTGCCATGGGAGGTGAGAACCTTTGCTGCTGAGCCATCCTGGTGGTGACCAGTTGTGCCACAGTTTAGCATATTGGGTTGCACAGGCTGGTCAGGCTGGACCCCAGACCTTCTGATTGCGAGGCAAGTGCTCAACCACTGAGCTGAGCTATCCCAGCATCCCTGGAATCTTTTACTTATTTTTTATGACAGAGAGAGAAAGAGAGACAGAGAGAAGGGGGAGGGCCCGGAGCAGTCTCCATAGTTGTACGTCATCAGTTTTTTATATAGTTTCACTTCACAGGTGGGTGCAGGGCTGTGCAGGGCAGGAATTGGACTGGGGCCCTCCTTCATGGGAAGCACACTCCAGCACAGCATATGGGTCCACATGGGCCAGGGCCAGGATTTGATCCTCGGTCTCTGGGGCTGCAAAGTGAGCGCTTAACTCACTGAGCCATCCCAGCTTCCCCAAGTAATCTTGTTTATAGCCCTATCCTTCAACCTGGCTTCAGGGATTCTTAGCACCTCTTAATTGCTCTATTTTTAAATGTTGGAAATTAATTCATAGTTCAGAAAATATTTGGCAAGGTTCAGCAATCCAAATATAACCTATGAGGGCTGGGTGCGATTCTTGGGTTCTAGCTTTGAATGCCTAGATGATGAGTCTGTCAGGGGATTTCTAATCTGATCTACTGCCTCTGACTTATTAGCAGTGTCCAACGTTTTGG
>PVKE010052158.1:0-10432 GCA_004027555.1 Craseonycteris thonglongyai | reverse complement strand
TTCATGAACTATCTTCGTTTTGAGGTTCACTATCACTTTCTTGAAATAGCACATCTGTTTCCTAGCTTGTCTCTACCTCTGAGCCATCTCTTTCCCAGTTCATTCAGTAAACAGCTTCCTCAGTGTTCTAAAATGTGAATGTGACAGACTTAGAAGCAGCAGATGATTTCTGGAGGCAATGTCATTGAGTTTTCTTTCACAAAGGTCATTGTGAGAAAGGCCATTGGAGATGGAAAGAAATAACCTATTGAAGGGAGAGAAAAAGATACCCAGTTACATCTTCATTAAATTCTTCACTTTCCCTTTATGTGATATGAAGTTATTTTTTATCACTTGGCATTATTTTGTTTTACAGCTTAATCTCAAATGTTGGACAGTATTTTAGATAATAATATATAGTTACTTTTTGGAGTTCTTTTAAAAATACATTTGAATTTACACATCTTTGATTTTGTTATGAATAAACACTTTAAGCCACATCAAAAACATACTCAAACAAGTTCAGTGGAATGATATTTTTTCTCTTACTTTCCTCTTTCTGAATACTTCAATATTTCTTAAATACTTTCTTCTTCACATTCCAGAATGGAAAGAAAGATTCACACAAGGGACTGTAATAAGGCAGTTAGCAGGAGCTTCCAAAATAATTGTGGGAATGCATTGTTTGGAAAAACAAGGAATCTTAATTTTCTGTCTTTCTACCTACCGTGTTTCCCTGAAGTAAGGCATCCCCTGAAAATAAGACCTACTTACAGTTTTGCCTCTCGCTGGCATCCCCCCCAAAATAAGACCTAGCGCATCTTTGGGAGCAAAAATTAATATAAGACACTGTCTTACTTTCGGGGAAACAGGGTATAAGACACTGTCTTATTTTTGGGGAAACAGGGTATAAGACACTGTCTTATTTTCGGGGAAACAGGGTATCTTTCTGTCTGTCCATCTCTCTATCAATGCTTAAAAGAGACTCTCTCAAGAACCATTTGGATACTTTAAAATAGTATGTTACTTATGTCACCACATAAAGAATTGATCAGAATGGACCATAATGCCAATACAAATTTGAAAAATGTTCTTACGATCAATTAAGCTGTGAATAATACACAGAAAAAAAGCAGAGTGTTGAGTTTATAACATTGTAACTCACGTTTATTCTTTTTGGCACCTGATATATATTAGATCATCTATTTCCTGCAATGATTCTTTGAGTCAATATTTCTGTTCATATCCATATTACAGATTTGAAGGTTGGGGTTAAGAAAAATTAGACATCTTAAGGTCATTTAACTAATAATCAGAAAAAAAATGAGTTTTTTTACTTGAGATTTTCTAACTTCAAAACCCCCTTCTTATAGTATTGTGTGTTACCTTATTCTTCTTTATACCATGTGAATTCTGATTCTACTAAACAAGTAAGGACTGGCCACAATTACAACTCAAAATGATTTTACTAGAATACGGAATTATATATTTCTTCTTAATTGGAATGTCATGAACCTTTCAAGTGGTCAAATAAAATCTGCTACCGAAAACAACAACTGTAAATTTTACAAGGAAAAGAAGACTATTCTAAATAGTATACATTTTATTCTTGTCTGAATCTAGAATGATTTACTTGCATTTCATTGTTTATATTTTTAGGTTAATGCCTTTACAAAATAACTGAAACAGTGTGTTAAGGGCATGATGTGATTATTTCCTTAATGCTTTGGGTTTCTCAGATCATTAAATAGAGATTTTTTTTTTTAAGTCACGTAGAACTCTTGGTTACTAGTAATGGAGTCCTCATATAAATCATTTAAGTCAAGCTTGTCCAACCTGCAGCCCCACAGTCCACATGAGGCCCAGGACAGCTTTGAATGCTGGCCAACACAATTCGAAAAGATCATAAGAGTTTGCCCCACCCCCACCCCCAGATCAGCTATAGTTATTGTTAGTGTATTTTAGGTGTGGCCCAAGACTATTCTTCTTCCAATTTCCAATGTGGCCCAGGGAAGCCAAAAGATTGGACACATCTGATTTAAGTTAACTATGTTTTAGAAATCCCCTTTCTTTCAGGATGACTTTCCTTAGAAATTATAATAAAGATTAAAGATGGAATAATAATGTTTCTCAGACCTGAGTAAGGCAGAGCTTTTGAAAGGATGGCTCAGCTCAAAGCTCAGCTTGTCTTAGTTCTTCATCACTCAGGTCCACTGGGTTGGCCAGGCCTTGCCAAAGGCCTAAACAGTCAGGTCTGATCTTGCAAACATTTTTTGTCTTCATAGTAGATTTTCAGTGAATTACCATACATCTCTTGTTCCTCATTTTCTAAGGGGCTCAAATCAAATGTCTATATTACTGAGTTTATTCTCAGTTCTTCTCTTACATGTGGTCTTATACTTGCCATTTTCTTATCTTTTCCTGAGTGACACTTAGAGAACTACTAAAATTCTGAATTCCAGTTTTACATGATCTTAAAAGCATGGAAATCAATTAATGTTGAAATTTTTCGGCAGTTAAAACATGCTACTACTGCTTTAATCACATCTGTATGTGCGGTGGTAGAGTGAATGACATATGGGAGCTGATTTTAGAGTCAAATTTCCTGGGTGCCAGTTCTTAAATTTCGTAACATGGGATAATTTCTTTTTTCTATTACTTGCAGTTTGTGGGAAGAATTATATGAAAAATATATGCAAAATATTTTAAAGTGATTAGCATTATTAAGCACTAAATAATACTGCTAACAATACTAGGAGGAGTTGACTGAATAGACCCATGTAGAAAACCTTACCCTTTTTTTTTTATTAAACTTTAAAAGGCATATTTACATTCCTGATGCTGGTAGGTTAAATAAAGTTAAAAATTCTGATGTTACAGATCTTAAAATTCAGTGCAGGTAAGGTGGTATGAGGAAACAACTGAGTTCTAGTTTTGCCACAAAGAATATAAGTATCATAGATGCCAGGGGGTAAAAAAGTATGTAAACTAGGGCAAGTCATTAAAAAACATTTTGCAAAGAAGATAGGACATAAGTTGTGTTTTGAGGAAAAAGCTTATGATGTTTTCCATAAGCTTAAGTTAAAATTTAATTTAATTTACAAATAAATCCACATTCATTTGGCAGTTAAATTAATGTGTTCAAAAATATATAGAAAAAAATAATAAAAAACCCTGAGGATAAGTGTCACAGAACAAATTTTGTACAGCACTTACCCTGTTGTCATATTTGAAAGTTTGTTCCCTGAATAAGGTACTTGCCTTGAGATCGGTTAATGAACTATTAGAGATGATATGTATGCAAAAAGGCTTTAATTAGTATTCTTTCATTTTTTACAATATCCTATGGTGAGATCAAGATTACTATGAGAATAGCTTATAGTCAAAGAATTTTTAGAATGGTGAACATGAAGCAGCCAACAGAACTGCATTTAAATTATTATTATTCCTATCTTGTCACCAAAGTTAATGTCAAAATTACACCAACCTTTGGATATCAGATGGTTTTCCACTCCTCTCTAACCTTCAATGCACAAATGCAATTCAAGAGGTGTATTAAGATGAAAATGGATACAGATGACAGTTTTTAAAGAGAAAATAATTTGATTATAGAAAATAGGAGTGCATGGATTTTCTCTCTTAATAGAAAAGCTTAGGTAGTCCAGAGAAAGAAGAAAGATCTTTAAAAGGCTTATGTACTGCATTTGCCATTTTCTCTCATTAATTTTGAGTCATCAGCAAACATGGAGAATGGCTAAACCAGGGGCTTTCGAACCTTCTGATACAGTCCAATTGTGTGCTTGATCTGGCTTATACCAGCTTACAAGAGATGATTATTAAATTTGTAGAAATGTTGTGCATCTTGTTAAAGATGGCCATTATTAAACATTAAATTATATAATTAAAATCAAATAATATTTTTAAAAGGTAATAAACATTTAAAACATCAACTTCTAATTATTTTACTATATTTTACTAAATGCTCTTGAGGTTATTTATATATATTATATCTTTATGGTTGAAATACTATAAAACTGTGCTCATTGTGCATGTTGCCCAACTCCACCTTCAATAATGTCACAGTGATAGCTTGACATCTGCTAGGGGAGGGCAGGAAGGTATAGTATTTACACCAGGGAAATTGGCAAACTATAAACCAGAGCAGTTTGTCCCCAGACAGCTAGGTGTTAAGCATTTTATACTGCAATCTTGTAGCACATAAATATTTATACATGTAGATATACGAGGACTGTCCAGAAAAAGTTCAGCTATTGTCATTATAATGAAAACAGTTACATGTCTGGATACTTTCTGGACAACTCTCATACATTTGAATCAACAGTTCATATGTGTAAACTCTATTCCTTTCTATTCTTTATAATAAATATCATACAGCTTATAAATCTGGACACAAATAAAATATCCTCTATAATCACCTAAAAGGATCTCAATCTAGAGAATGAAAATTAAACCAGTCAAAATAGATAAGAATTTCTCTCATTTAAAATATACTCTCAGAAATGACATTTTACAACTTTAACTGACTGAACATAATGCATTTGCTATGTAGGTTGAGGGTTTGTATCCAGCTCTAGATGTAGCCTCTGATTAGTTAAAAAATATAGGTTCTCAAGTTTTAGTGTACAGAGAATCTTCCTGAGGGCTGGGTAAAATACAGATTGCTGGGGCCCTCCCTTAGAGTTTTCTAATTCAGCTGGTCCAAAACAAGGCACAGGAAACTAGGTTTCTATTAAATTCTCAGGTGGTGTTGACGTTGCTGGTTCCAGGACTATACTTTGCCAACTGTTGGGCTAAGTTACTAAAGGTAACTCCAAGCTTCCTGCCCCAGTGATTCATTCAAGACGGAAGACGTAAGCTAGGACTATTCCCTTGGAAAAAGGGATCTGCTTAAGAAATGGGTGTATGACCTAGTTCAGACCAAAGGCAGGTTTAATGATGGCTCTTGAGAAACCAACTTCATTTATGGGCCACATTTTCAGTTACTCTCTTTACCTCTGATCTACTTCTACATATAAAACAGAGAGTGCATTGACCATCTTATAAAGAGCCGAATGATGAAACCTGCACAGAGAAGAGGTGGAGCCACAGAAGAAAAGAGAAATGAATTTGATTTCTGAACCACCTCTGAATTTATTCAGTTACTAAAGACGCCCAGAATTCTCAGTATTGTTTAAGTTGGTTTAAGTTGAGTTATCTTTTCCTTATAGCAAAAAACATCTTAACTAATAATATACCTATATCTTTGACAAAATATTTAAAAATCTCTGGAAATATATCTAAAACCATTTATGCTTTTTACAATAAAATCTATGAAATGAGAGTACTGGGGGGACCCTTCATAAGTGGATACAAAACCTATACTTTGTCTTGCTGCCCTTAAGGAAAAATGTGAACAACACATTCTAATAAAAAAAACTGCATTTTCCATTTCAAGAGAAAAAGGTTGCCCTTAATATTAAAGCCCCCAAATAAATGAAACTAAGGTATTACATATTCTAACAAAATAACTTAAATCCTGACTGTTGCAATACTGATTTCTTAAAATGTCTTGATATTTGCAGATAAAATATTCATTCAAGGAGAAAAGAATGCTAATTCTCTACAATAAACAGACTGCTCATAAAATTGGTAATGTTGGAAATTTCGGGAGGTTTTAGTTTTTTCTTGAGATACCTGATGGCCTTATATTTCATGAGCCAGTCCTTCTAAAGTCTGATTTTATTTCAATAGTTTAGTAAGAAAATGTCTTCCTTCTTTAACAAAATGTTTTTGTTTCTCAGTATTCTTTTAATTTATCTCCATTTTCTAGACCAGAGGTTAGCAAACTCTAGCTCACAGGCCATATATGAGGGTTGTCTGGATACTATCCAGCCATGTAATATAAAAAATAGAGGCAGTTATGGCTGGGTTGTTTTTTTTTCCAGACAGCCCTCACGTACATGTACATATACATATATAACATAAAATCTCCAAGTCTATGTCTTGCCTTTTTACTGTCTTAGTCGTGAACCAAAGTTCTTTATCTTAGTACAGTCCTATTTATCACTTTTTAGTTTATTATTATTATTACTTTTTGTTTCCAATTTAAGAATTCCTTGCCTGTTTCATGGGTATGAAGATATGGTGTATTTATCTTATGAAAGTTTTATTGTTTTAATTATCACATATAGATCTAATATCTGCAGCTGATTTATATGTATGGTATGAGTTAGGGGTTAGATTAATTCTCTTGCATCCAACTGATGATTTATTGAAAAAATATCATCTTTACTCCACTGCACTGTATGGTCTCTGCCATAAATCAGGAGATCATATATGTTGGATTGAATTTCATTTTTAAGGGAATGAGACATACTGTACTCTATGATTTCATAGATATTTACTAAGAGTATAGCATTTAGAGTATTACATTAAGAGTAAATGCCAGGATGGCTCAGAGGATTGAGCGTTTGCCTTGCAGCCCTGGATCCGAGGATCGAATCCCCAGGCCTAGTCAGTGTGCCCCCACATACTGAACTGGGTTGTGCTTCTCATGTGGGAGGCCCCCAGATTAGCCCCCAGCTCACAGGGGTGTGCCTCCCATGCGGGAGGCCCCTGCCCTGGTTCCCACCCTGCACTGCCCCATGCCCAGCTGCATGTAATGAAGCCATGTTGAAAACTGATGAAATAAAATTATGGAGACTGCTCTGGGCCCTTCCCCATCTCTCTCTGTTCTCTCTCTGCCTCTGTCTCTCTCTCAAAAACAATACAATAAATATTAAAAAAAAGAAAATTAAAAAAAAGGAAGAGTAAAGGACTGAATTCTGGTGCAAGATGATGAAGCAATGAAGTTTATTTTGCTCCCCTATCTTGAAGTCCACCAAAATAACAAAAACAAAAAAATTACATACATATAATATATATAATACATCATGTGTACTATATACATAAATAAAATACGGAACTTTTTTTATCACACAAATAATATTAGGCATATATCTTTTTCAAATCTGGTGAAACTTGGATTTAAGTCTGAGAAAACACTAAAAGCTAACCTTAATCCAGTTAGAATTTTCCTATAATTAAGCATCATCATTATATGATAAAATATCCAATGTATGAACACATTTTTTAGAGGTCCTCAATCTAAAGGAATCATGAGACACATAGAAAGTATGAAATATCCCATTCATGGGACCCACTCTGTGGATAAGTTTTGATTTGAAAATACTGAACTTAGGTACATGAAATTCTTGCCAATAGAGTTCGTAAGTTGAAATAAAGGCTTTGCATTTTAAAACATGTTCTTCAAGGGGAGATCCCCCTAACTTATTGTTGCTCTTTGTTCGGTCTTAGGTATAGAAATGCACAACCTGCAGGCACCTCTACGGGCTTCAGGATTCTTGGAGGTGGGTGAGACCTAAATGTTACCTGGAAAGTGGCAGGTATTCAATATATTTGTTAAATTAATTCTTTTTAGCACAGTAAAGACTAACATTTATTAACACTTATTTTCTCATGAAAAGCTGGTAATATTACAGTAACAACTGCCATCTTACTTCAGAGGGACATTCTGAGTACCAAATGCAGTAACAGATGGGACTTTTGTTTATTACTATAAAATCTTATTCAAAAGGGTTATTATTTATAACACTGCTTTCCTCTCTCAGCATATTCAGTTTTCTAGGAGAACAAGGGTGACACTTAAATAAGCAGATGTTATTTATATGAGGCGGAAGTCTGAACCACATCTCTCTTGCTATATCAATTAGAATTGAGAAGTAACTCTCTAAACTGTTAAAGCATTTTCCCTTCCATATAGCTCCCTAGATTCATTTTTTTTTTCCTTTTCTGAAATAATATTGATTTTAGGTCTTCCAGGGTCAGCAGATAATGGAGTGGGAGGGCTGGAATGTAAGTGGGTATCTGTGGTGGTTAATTTTATGTGTCAACTTGACTGGGTCATAGAGTGCCCAGATATTGGGCTAAACATTATTGCTTGGTGTGTCTGTGGAGGCATCTCCAGGTGACATTAGTATTTGAATTGCTGGACTGAGTAAGGCATATTGCCTTCATTGATACAAGTGGACATCATCCGATCCATTGAAAGCCTGAAGAGAACAAAAAGGTGGAGAAAGGGAGAATTCACTCAGCCTGAAGGTTTCAGCTGTGCCATCAGTCTTCTCCTACCCTCTGATTGGGACTTATGCTATGAGCAACCCTAGTTCTCAGGTCTTTGAACTTAAACTGAATTAGATCAGCCTCCCTGTATCTTCTGCTTGCAGATGGCATATTGTGGGACTTTTCAGCCTCCACAATCATCACCTGAGTCAATTCCTTTATCTATCTATCTATCTATCTATCTATCTATCTATCTATCTATCTATCTATCTATCTATCTATCTATCTATCATCTATCTATCTTTACTGTGTTAAAACCAATCAGTTTAACATAAATACATGTATATTAAATGCCTGCCATTTTCCAGGCAATATTCAGGATCCACATATTTTATTTATTTAATTTTTTTTAAGGGATTCAAGATATGGGAATAAAATAACAAGGCCACTGTCCAATATTGGTTCTGTTCTCTAGACAAACCTGATTAACATACTATCCAATCAAAGATAAAATGCTATATGCTATTACTTAATCAGAAGGCAGTCCTGATATGACAAGGCAAGCTAACATTTCATGTGCAGATTTTTGGCTCTGTAGTTCACACACACACACACACACACACACACTATCCTTATTACTATATCTGGTAACTGTGCTTTACCTGCAATTGTGGGTTGAGAATACACAGATATAACACAGACTTATTATATATTAATAAAAAATCAATGCACAGATACAAAAATCATGTATAATTTTGGAGAAGTCTCTGGTGTAGATAAATAAAATTATAACCATGCAAGATTCTAGTTAGACAACTTTTTAAAGATCTATAACTTGTATGCCAAAAAAGTAGAAGCTAAAGCTCATTTAAAGTCAAGGTAAATTACAACTGTTATTTCAACTGATATATCAGTTCTATCATTCTGACAGAGGAAAATTCAATTAGTCTGACAAAATTTCACAAAGAAATCCTGATTACTACCTCTTTCCTTGTACATGCTTTCAAAATAATATGCTGTGGAAATTTCTATTGAGTTTAATGACAGTAAAAGTTTATCCTCCCTAAAAGAATAATTCTTGGTCAACTATTTCCTCATTTAAAATAGAAAATCAGTTAAACACTCCATTGGCACTTGTCCAGTTTTCAAGTTGAAGTGCCTATATAAGAAAGTGCCCTTGTACATATCATTTCAATTTTATGTAAGCACATTTTCCTAAATGAGAAAAAACGTAGCATTGTTCTATAATCCTGAACCAAAATCTCTCTACTTAATCTCATTTCAGCTTTGTCTTCAAATATTATACCTCTTGCATTAGCGTTGTGAAAATTAGCAGAACATATGCATTACATTTCACATATTCATCTAATTGATACTGAACAAATGATCTAAGCAATATAAAGTTAGCAAGCCTGTCTGACAGTTTGAAGATAAGGCATACACTCTAAAAAAGAAACATAAAAAGCATAAAATGTAACAGGAAATACTAGACAAATATAAATAAAACCCATCCTAAGGCATAAACAATGAAGTGAACCATGGAGGAAACACTGGGACAATTCACTTTCAATCAAGGGGACTAAGAATTTTAGGGATCTAAATATAATTAAGGTAAACATGAGTAAGTAAAAAATGTAAGAGTCTCTGTGTGAAATTGTTTGAAGAGTAAAGGAAAATAAGGGAGGAGAGATGGTCTGCCATAATGCAGAAAAGAGAAGCTCAGAATGCAAGGATGTTTCAATTGGAGAAGGGATCTGAAGGGCCTGCTTATACACCTCCTTCCTGGTAAAGGTATGCTCTGACGAAGGTGTCTCTATCAGGTGTGATTAGGACAGCCACTCAGGCTATTTAATCCCTTCACTTGCGAATTCACATTCCCCAAGCAGGCCACCAACTTTATGTTGGCTCCCTATGCAGACATGGCTTCAGGAAAGAGAATGTGATAATCAACTAACATTGGTATGTGATCTGTGTGCCATTATAATCATCGATGTAAATCAGTGATGCTTAATGTGGCTACATATTAGAATCACTCAGAAAATATGAACAACTACTGTTGACATCAGAATTATTCAAGACCAATTATATCAGAATTACCTGGAATTTTGTCTAAACCCTGAAATTATATAAGTGATTCTTATGACACTCAGGATCAAGAACCAGTGCCATAATTAAACTGGCAATTTGGCTTATAGGCCAGTCTCTTGTCTCTTTGGTTGTTGCATGTCATCTTCTCATAATCAAATTCTATGTGAATTGGCAAAATTGAGATTTTGAATTTGCAGAGTTGAAGACCCATCTCTAGACCTTAATTCTTCTTAAAGTATAGTTT
>PVKE010052157.1:0-10425 GCA_004027555.1 Craseonycteris thonglongyai | reverse complement strand
AAGCAGGAAACATATGACCTCACTTATAGGTGGAATATAAAAGTTAAAGAAACAAAGACTCAGAGACCTATGGACACACTCAATAGCTTGGTGATTGCCTGAGGGAAGGGGAGGGGGGGGAGGGAGAGTGGGAGGGGAAGCGGGATAGGACACCAGCATTATGGACACACTGAATGGTTTGGTGGTTACCTGGAGAGCGGGGAGGAAGGGGGGAGAGTTGTGGCGGGAGGTGGGAGTGGGCACTAGATATAGGGTGATGGAAGGGGAACTGATACGGGTGATGGGCACATGGTGTGATGCATGGATGATGTGATGTGGACTTGTACATCTGTAAACTATCTAATTGTTACCAACCAATGTAACCTCATCAAATTTAACAATAAATTAAAATAAATAAATTAATTAATTAAAAAAAAAAAAATAGTGTTGACACCAAAACTGACAAGGACATGGAGAAACTGGATACCTTATACATTGCATATGGGAGTGTGAAATGGTATAGCTACCGGTATTCTGGAAAATAGTTTGGCAATTTCCTAAAATACTAAATATGCCACTACCATGTAACCCAGCAATTGTATTATTGGGCATTTATTCTAGAAAAATGAAAGCTTATATCTTCACAAAAACCTGTACACTACCATTTATAGTGGCTTTATGTAGTAGCTATGAACTAGAAATAGGTCAATGGTTGAACAAAGTTTAATATATATACCATCGAGTACTACTCAGCAACAAAAAGAATGAACTTTTGATACACAACTATTTGACTAGATCTCAAGGGCATTATATTGAGTGTGAAAAGCGAATCTCAAAAGATCCATACTGTATGATTTTATTAATATAACAGTCTCAAAATGATGGAATTATACAGATGGAGGACCTATTATTGGTTGCCAGAGATATGGGTGGTGAGGGAATGGGGATGAGTGTGGCTGGCTATAAGTAGCAGTTAGAAGATCGTTGTGCTGATAAAACAGTTCTGTATCTTGATTGTGGTGATGGTTGCATGAATCTATGTATGAGATAAAATAACAGAACTATACATACTTTTCATCAGTGTCAGTTTCCCTATTTTGTTATTGTACTATTATTACTGTTACATACATACTGTAACTATTAGAGGCAAATGAGTGGAAAGGTACACAAGACCTTTCTTGTACTATCTTTGCAACTTCCTGAAATGTATATTTTAAAATAAAGTTAAAAAATAAAAGAATAATAAAATTTTAAAATTGGAAAGACTTTATATGATCTATTAATTTGTACCATCAATAAATATCTCTGACAGCATCTTACCTAAAAGATAGTTCTGGCTAAAAGATGGGAAAGCCCAGAAAAAACATGCCCTTAAAACTCCCAGTGTAGAATCTTAAAAGATGAAAGTGAGGCATCAAAAGTAGCATATGCTGATGGTGGTAACTTCAAAACAAGATACATTTTTAAGTTGTGGAAGTTTGTTGATTTTTCTGTCTTTAATCCTCTTCTCTCCTGCAGTTTCATTTCCTAAAATAGTTATTTTTTTTATAATTTTTTAATGTGCATAATAGGGATATAACATAGAACAGCTTAGAAAAGATAAATTGTTAAAACAGAGGATTAAGGGAGACACACAAAGATTAGTGAACTTACTGTACACACTGTAGCATTGGTTCCATTTGAGTTTTGTACCATTTGATTATTAAATTTGTAATTATTACCTGATCCCTTTCATATTTCATATCTTAAATATAGGATTGTAAATAAAACAAAATACCGATAATATGCATTGTGATTATCATAAACTAATAAAATGACTTTTGATCTGATGGGTTGTTTTTACTCTTCATGAATTCAAAATTTTTGAAAATTTTACAAACCTAGTTTGAATAGGGGGTTCTCACTGTTCTATAAGGCAAGTTAATTCTGTTATTAGAAAGTTATCAATAGGAGGTACTATCTGATTTTGAAACAAAAAATTTATCTTAAGTCTCTATGTGTGTGTTTTTAAGAAGCATATTCTCTTAAACAAATGAGTATTAATTGCAATAGTGACTTTATTTCAGGGGAATCAAAGAAGAAATCTAGAGTCTACAGTGTCTCAGATTGAGAAAGAGAAAATGTTGCTACAGCATAGAATTAATGAATACCAAAGAAAAGCCGAACAGGAAAATGAGAAGAGGAGGAATGTAGAAAATGAAGGTAAATTGTCAATTCTTTTGAGAAATGCTAGAATTTCTGTCAATACTATTATTGAGGTCTTTGCCATGAGATTGTCTTAAATTTAGTGCCTATGATAATATTTTGAAACCATAATCCTAAGACATCTCATGAGCTAAAAACCCATGTCCCAAGATAAATTTATAACATACTAAGTTCAGTAGTAATGTTTTAGCTAGAGTAATGATTTTTAGCTTGTGTGCTTATTGGAATCTCCTGGAAAGTGCTAAAGAATATTGATGCTTAAACTCCAGAAATTCTAATTTAATTGATCTAGACATGTGACCTGAGCATTAGTATTTTTAATAAGCTCTCTAGTAGTCACGTTAGAGAACTACTAAACTAGAAGTTCTTGTGTTTTAAAGTCCATGTTATAAATGCCTTTTTTTTTTTTTTTTTTGACAGAGAGAGAGAGAGAAGGGGGAGAGCCCAGAGCAGTCTCCATAGTTATGCATTAGTTTTTTATATAGTTTCATTCCACAGGTGGGTTCAGGGCCATGCAGGGCAGGAACCAGGCTGGGAGCGTCCTGTATGGGAGGCATGCCCCGCGAGTTAGGGGCCTTCCACATGGGAAGCACACCTGGGGTGGTAGCCTTAACTGGGGGCACACCCAAGCTCAGCATATAGGTCTGCACAGGCTGGGGCAGGGATTTGATCTTCGGCCCCCCGGGCTGCAAGACGAGTGCTCAACTCACTGAGCCATGCCAGCATTCCCTATAAATGTGTTTAAAATAGCTTTCTACTCCTGGTGATCCAGTGAATTTACTTCTAAGAATTTCTTTCACATATACACTTGTGCACATGCATACTGATGTATAAACAAAGCTATTCATTGTAACATTTTTTAATACGGCAAATATTGTAAACAAATGTACTCGATATTAAAAATTTTAGTCTACCTATATGGTAGAATACTATGCATCTTAAAAGAATAAAGCATCTCCTGATATATTGTATGTTATAAAAGAATCTTTAAGATGTATCTGTACATGGAAAAATGTACAGATTGTTTAAAACAAGAGTCCTTATCTGTATAGCTTAGATATATGTATATAGAAACAGATATGCATATGAAAACATACATACATATTGTGTTCATATAAGGGTGTCCCAAAATTCACGCAAGATTTGAATTTTGCGTCATTTGTGTGGTAAAGTGTTGCCAACGAAGAAAAGGACAGCGTTACAGCTGACAGTTCAGGGTTATTAAAAATGGAGCGCTACACTAAAGAACAACGCGTTTTCATTGTTGAGCAATGAAAATTTACAATTTTTAATTATAAACCTGTGTTTTCTATCAAAATTACTTCTTGCATGAATTTTGGGACACCCCTTATATTAGGCGATGACTGTGTACATTATCCTAGGATATGCAAGCAATTAACAGTAGTTGCAGCTGTGGAGGAGGATCAGAGGGTCTGGGAGACAGTGTGAAGGAAGGAAGACTCATTATGCACTATATAACATTTGGTACCTTTTGAATTTTGAACCATTTTTAAAATACTGAACTATTCAAAGATTTGTACTATTCAAAAATAAGTAATATTAAAACTAGCCTTATGACATTTTAATAATAGATTGACCTTATTAAAGGAAAAAATAATTTAAAATATAACAGTAGAAACAAGTCTATTTTGCAATCTGTATTATAAAATGATGGTTTGCTTTTTAATGATTTTGAAATGCAAGTACTTCCAAGAGGGAATTTCACTTTAGGAGTGGACCTACTGTAGCTGAATATTATCGCCTAACACTAAATTTAATTTGTTAAAATAGATTCATATATTTTCTCCATAAAATTTAGTAATTTCTATGTCTTATTTTTTTATTTTCTAGTATCTACATTAAAGGATCAGTTGGAAGACTTAAAGAAAGTAAGTCAGAATTCTCAGCTCACTAATGAGAAGCTGTCACAATTACAAAAGCAGGTAAGTTTTGGGAAAGCTTTTTAAAACAAAAATGATAATAAGTTTGATTGTATTTTGGTGAAAAACCTGTTGTCTTGCTCTCTTTTTTAAATAGCTAGAAGAAGCCAATGACTTACTTAGGACAGAATCAGACACAGCTGTAAGATTAAGGAAGAGTTACACAGAGATGAGCAAGTCAATTAGTCAGCTAGAATCCCTGAACAGAGAATTGCAGGAGAGAAATAGAGTTTTAGAAAATTCCAAGTCACAGACGGACAAGGAGTATTACCAACTGCAAGCTGCCTTAGAAGCTGAACGAAGAGACAGAGGTCATGATTCTGAGATGATTGGAGACCTTCAAGGTAATGTGTTTTTCTTATTGTAGTAAAATATACATTACATATAGTTTACAATTTTAGTCATTTTTAAGTGTACAATTCAGATTCATAAATTACTTTCACATTATTGTTCAACCATCCCCACTATCCATCTCCAGAACTCTTTTCATCCTAAATTAAAACTATACCAATTAAATAGTAACTCCCCATTATTCTTCCCAGCCCCTAGTAACCACCATCCCACTTTATGTCTCCATGAATTTGACTATCTCATAAAAGTGAAATCAGACAATATTTGTCCTTTTTTGTCTTTTTCCACTTATCATAATGTCCTCAAGATTCATCCATGTTGTAACATGTATCAGAATTTCCTTCCTTTTTAAGGCTGTATGATAATCCATTATAAATATATAACACATTTTGTTTATGAATAGAAGGTTATGTTTTTATTTGTTTTTTATTTTTAATAATGGTTAAAAGCATACAGTTTACTATCTTAATAATTTGTAAGTATGTTAATGTATTTTTTTATCATGTTGCCCTCATAAAGAAAATGACCTCAGTGAAACTGGAGATGGTTAGCATTTTTCTTCTTTCAGGATAATGCCTACATTTGTATCTCACTGTAATTTCTTCACTCTCATAGGCAGCCCTGTGAGGTAGATAATGTGTATATATCCCAATTTTACAACCAGATACTGAAAACTTAATTTTAAAACATGCCTAATTCACAAAAGTCTTACTCAAAATGAGACTTAATTCAAGCAGAGAATATTATCACAATTAAAACCTGGGAATTCCTTTTTTATAAATTTAGTTGGTAGAAATAGAAACTCAATTGTAGAAATAGAGTCTCATTATAAAGAACTAGGTACTTGGGAAACACAGGACTAGAGATATCGACAGTCTTTATGAGTCTAAAAGAAAAAGATTGAGTATAACTATCACTGAATAAAGGAACAGTTTTTATAATGGTAATAAAATTCCATTCTTGTTTTTAAATAGATGCCTGGTTCTACCCACTTCTCATATATTTTCCTATTTTCTATGCTTATTAGCAACAGCATCTAGAGTACCTAATCAAACAGATATGCATGGAAGTTGCTAGATCTCTCAGGGGAAAAATGGGGGTGGGGTAGTTCATTTTAACCTTAGGCAGAGGATGGGAACATAGTTTGGGATCTCATGGGGCTTGATGATTAGCTGTAATTCTGTGGAGAGAGGTCAGGGTCAGTTTTTGTGACTGTGGAAACGGAAATTAAGATCTCCCGTTAGCTCTTAGCTGAGGAGTGTTGTGCAATCTTATTTCTCAGGGACTAGGCTTAAAATAGATCTAAATATAATCAAGAAAGTAACATTATTATATGTATTAGAAATGCCTAATACTTGACTACTTTAAGTTGCTTTTCTAGGCCTTTTTATATATAGCTCATTAACTGAAAGTCACTTCACTTGCCTTCTTTGTAAACCAAGGAGAATTAGAATAGGTGACCCCCTATAAATCCTTCGAGTTCCAGAATATTTTAAGTCTGTGATCTTTGGGATATCACTGGGCTTTGAAGTGCTTGGCTTAAAGGAAGATCTATGTGTTTATCAACAATGGTTTTCATTGACTGTTTTATAGATATTAGTGATGTTAAGGATAATTGATAGCATGATTTATTGTTGAGGTTTATCCTTTTTCAGTGTTTTCTTTAAGGTTAATTTTTTTACTTAAATGTGAATCAAAGCTCATATAAATTAAAAAATACGCACAAGTTATATGAGACTCAGCATACATATAAAGATTCATTATGGTTAAAAAAAACAAACAATTTTTATATCAGTGGTCCTTACGGTCCTTTTATGGTCCTTAAGAAATTTTAGGTCCCTCAGGTATAAATTTTTCATAGTTTGGAATGCTGGGCTTCTGGCAGAGTCAGGATTATTTCCTAGTTGAATGTCCTCCACATATACTAGTGGATAGAAGTTTCATGTATATATGAAATTACTTCTCAAATATAATTGGATAGTAAATAGTTTAGGCTTTATGGACCATGTATGATCTCTGTTGCATAATCTTCTTTTTCACTTTTTACAACTCTTTAAAAATAAAATAATATATACTTAGCTTCATGTCTATGGAGAAACAGGCTGTGGGCCTGAAGTTTGCTAACCCTAGACCAGTGTGGGTAAGGCTACTACAGACAAAACGTTAGCTTCCAAAAGTCCAGGCCATAGAGGCTTAAACAAAAGAATGGACAAGGATTGAAGTGTCATGGAGGAATGTAAATTTTAACTGAAAATAGTTCTTCATCTTGTAAGTTTATCTGTTATTCTTCTGATTGAAATGCAAAAAGACAAATTTTTTTAATTACCTATTTTAAAAGTCTTTTTTTTTAATCCTGTTGTTTGGTTGGCTTTTTTAACTTTCTGTTTTGGAAATTTTCAGTAATATACGATAGGAGAACACTATAATGACCCCCTAGGTTGTCCTCATCCACCTTTAATAATCTTCATCTAGCAGCCAGTCTTGTTTTATTTATACCCCTACCTCCCCTTTCCAGTCCTCTGACATTGAATCATTTTGAACCAAATCTCAGGTACCACATTGTTTAATTTGTAAATATTTTAGTATCTCTTAAAGATAAGGATTCTTTAAAAAAAAAATCAACCATAACCACAATATCATTATCAAACCTGGGTAATTATTTAATATTGTAATATCTAGTATTATAACACCTAGTCAATGCTCAGATTCTTCCAGTAATTCCATAATTTGTTGTTTTTGTTGTGTTTTGCTTGAATTAGGATCCAGTTAAGGTACACACATTACATTTCATAATATATCCCTTGAGGTTTTTTTTGTTTGTTTGTTTTTATTCTACAGGTTTCCCCTCCCTTTTTATTCTTTATAGTTTGTTGTTGCTGTATGTTGAAGAAACGAGTTTTTTTTTTGTTCTATTGGGTATCTTACATTCTGAATTTTGCTGATTTCATCTACTGGTGTCAATTAACATGTTGATTTGTCCCTTGTAGTACTTTAAACTGGTAATTCTGGGAGGCTTGATCTATTTCAGGTATGATTTAGGCAAGAATACTTGTAAGTCATATTATTTATGAACTAGGAGGCACATAAAATCTGCCTTTCTCTTTTTGTGATGTTATAAGCCATTGATGATCATTGCCTCGATCCTTTGTTTCTTTAGAGTTTGCAGTGGTGGTGATCTATTTTTTGTTTCTGCTGTTTGAGAGAGAGAAGTGGGGGGAGGACCCAGAGCAGTCTCCATAGTTGTACATCATTAGTTGTGACATGGTTTCATTCTACACAGGTGGATGTGAGGCCACACGAGGTGGGAACCGAACCAGGGACCTCCCGCATGCGGGAGGCAAGAATCTTCACCACTGAGCCATTGCTGCACTTACCAGTTGGGCAGCAGGTCAGCATATGGGGTTGCACGGGCAAGGAATAGAACCCTAGACTCACAATTGTGAGGCAAGTGCTCAAACACTGAGCCATCCTGGCATCCCCATATTTAGATTTTTTTAAGTGATTTTGTTGTTTTTGTTGTTGAAACTTAGCATGTATGCACATGTTAAAATAAAGATAATACATATGGAGAAATTTTTACATGAACATACCCACATAACAAGAATCTAGATCTTAAACTGAACATTACCAGCAACCCAGAAATCACCCTGGACTTCCTTTTAGTCACTAACCCCTTTGTTCCCGAGTAAGCATTTTTCTGGTAAATTAGCTTTGCTTATTTTTTAACTTTTTATAAATGGAATCATTAAGTTAAACACTCCTTTGTATCTGGTTTATTTCATTCAACATTATGTTTGTGAGATTCAGCCCTGTTGTGTATGGCAGTAGTTTGTTTATTTCTTCTTACTGTGTAATATTCCATTTATTTTATACAACCACTGCAGTTTGCCAAGTCATTTTGTGACAAGTGGATATTCTGATTATTTCCATTTGAGGGCTATTATGAATTAGCCGTTATGAACTTTTTTGTACATATTTTTTTAATAATCACACACATGGTTTTTGTTGATATACACCTTGGAGTAGCAGAGCCAGCCAAATATATGTATATTTGGCTTTAGTAAGTACTTCTAAGTATTTCAAAGTAGGTGCACCAGTTTACATTTACCAGCAGTGTATGATTGAGTTCTAGTTGCTTCCCATCCTCATCAAGGACAATACTCATCCCAAAGGAGGTTAATCAATCAGTCTTGATGTTTTAACCATTCTAGTGGTATGTGATGGTATTTCCTTCTGGGTTAATTTATTTCCCTGGTGTCTAAGATTGAGCAATTTGCCATGTTTATTGGCAGTTTGTGATGTGCTCTTCAAGTCTTTTGCCCATGTTTTTATTGGATTGTTTGACTTTTTCTTATTGGCTTGTATGACTCCTAGATATTAGACTTTTATCAGATATATGTATTGTGATTATCTTCTCTCACTCTGTAGTTTGCATTTTCACTCTTTAATGTCTGCTGATGAAAAGGAGGTATTACTATTCTTATTTTTAATGTAGTCCAATTTTTCTTTTCTTTTATGGTTAGTGCTATATTTAGTATGGCCTGGTAAATTCCTTGATTGGATCATGAAGATTTTGTTAATTATAGAAGTTTTATTCTGGTTAGGTTATGATACCTTGATATTTTCATTATTTTTTCTTCTATATATTTTAGTGTATGAAGCTTCTTTGCTTTCATGCATTGCATAGACAAGTTAGTTTCTTACTAGTGTGTTTTCTAAAATGGAATAAAGAAGGAAAATCAACTTTATGTTTAACATGTCTTGCATGTGGTTATTAGGAATCTGTAATGAATTCAACTCATGTTTTCATTATTGTGTCTTGTTAGAAATTGATTTATGTAAATACTTCTACATGAAAAATTCAGTTTAATCTGAATTTGCATCTTTGTACAGATTTTAAGAACCTATGATTATAAATACCAGAAGAAGCATTTTTAAAATAGCACTTTAACATTTAAACATCTTGCCACATTTGCTTTATCATTTTTCATACTTACATGTGCTTTGTATTTTTGCCCAGTCATGTGAAAGAAACTGGCAGGTGTTTTTTTTTTCTCCTGAATGAACATACCCCATGAACATAATGCCATTATCATGTGTGCTCACACTTGTATAAAATTGTTTTATTACTCTGTAGCAGACAAGCATTGTTAGGTGCCAAAGATTTAATATTCATTCATTAAAGAACTACTTCAGAAACACTGAAATATGGGAAGTAAGTACAGTGAAGATTTTGACAAATACAACAAGTTAAACACTGAACTTTAAGAAGTTCAGATTTTTTTTTTCTGTTTCATCAGGGTGCTGTACTGTTTCCTTGCCAAATTCTAGGCCGCTTTGAATCACAAAATAAAAGAATAAATTCTCGATTCCTGTCCCCAGCCTATGCTGTAGTACAACTGGTAACCACGAGGATGGCTCAGTGGTGAAGGTTCTTGCCTCCCATCTGGGAGGCCCCGGATTTTAGTACCTGTCTCGCACGGCCTCACATTCACCTGTGCGGAATGAAACCATGTCACAACTAATGGTGTACAACTGTGGAGCCTGCTCTAGGCTCTTCTTTCTCTTTCACTCTCTCTTTCTCTCTCTCTCTCTCTTTCTCTCGTTCTCTCTCTCTTCCCCCCCACCTCTCAAACAATAAAATAAATCCTTAAAATTATATATATTTTACTTTTGAACTAGACTATAAAATTATGTTCCTTTATGTTAAATTCTACATGTATTTGTGTTTGTGTTAAATACTTATGCACTATAGGCCTTTAAGGCATAAAGCATGTTTTTTTTTTGTTTGTTTGTTTGTTTTTGTTTTTGTTAATATTATTATATTTTATTGTTAAATTTAATGGGGTGACATTGGTTGGTAACAATTAGATATTTTCCCGATGTACAACTCCACATCACATCACCCATGCATCGCATTATGTGCCCAGCTCCCAGAATCAGGTCCCCC
>PVKE010052156.1:0-10427 GCA_004027555.1 Craseonycteris thonglongyai | reverse complement strand
AAAAAAAAGACAGCGTGACAGCTGACAGTTCAGGGTTATTAAAAATGGAGAGCTACACGAAAGAACAATGTGTTTTCATTGTTGAGCCATGAAAATTTACAATTTTAAATTATAAACCTGTGTTTTCTATCAAAATTACTTCTAGCGTGAATTTTGGGACATCCTTTACTTCTACCTGTGGGTAGGGGGAGACTTTCTGAGTTGGCTCCTGCATCCTTTTGATGGGACCCCTAGTAATGGAAAAATGACAAGATGTTCCAGCCTCAGGACAGTTCCTGTCTGAGTTGAAATCAGCCACATCTCTAAAGGGCTTGGGCTTCTTTTAGTGAGAAATGACATTTAGAGGCAATAACTTGGGCAGCGGGGGTGCTCATTGTTAATGGGTTGCCATTGCTTCTCAGCCTTTTCAGTGGGTGGGACCAGAATGACAGGGATCCCAGGTGTTTGAAAGTTCCCATTAGGCCACCTCACTTTTACAAAAGACCTACATGATGAGTACATACTTTCGCTAACTGACAGAAGCTCAGAGGATTTTCCATTTTATAAAAAATGGTGAAAAGTAAAAACAGTGTTTAGCGATTGTTGTGCAGTGAGTGTGTGGTGAGGATGGCACTGCTTCCACTTAGCTTAGTGTTATTTTAGGTTTTATGTGTCAGTTGGTATTAATGTAATTTCATAGGTTACCTTTTGGATATGGGAAC
Source organism: Craseonycteris thonglongyai (assembly GCA_004027555.1). Taxonomy (NCBI): domain Eukaryota; kingdom Metazoa; phylum Chordata; class Mammalia; order Chiroptera; family Craseonycteridae; genus Craseonycteris; species Craseonycteris thonglongyai. The sequence continues at coordinate 9,726 of PVKE010052156.1, read as the reverse complement.
ATTCAAAATTTTTTTCATATAAATTAATAGTAATTGCTTTCCCGCTTTATTCCATTTAGGCTTATAAAAGGTTTCAAAGGAATAACCCACTTTGGGGGGGGGCCACAGGGGGAACCTGTAACATATTTTCAGGATAGAAAAAATAATATGAGTTCAAGCTGATACTATGAACCAAACTGAAGATTATAAGACTTTAGTCTTTTATATTTGTATATATTTTCTCTTACTCTGAAAATCTTAGGCCTTGATAATAATGATCAAAACTACTTATTAGTTTTTCCTAATATGTGAGTTGAGTATATACTAGTTTCAAAATAATAAGGCAAACATTATTAACAGAAGGATGAATTAATGTAGTTTAAATTTTCTTTATGGTTCTTTTTCATTTTAGAATTTATTCCACTGGTGAACTGTCAAAACACTATGCTCTAAAGTCACTTGAAATAATTCTCCATTTGATTATGCTACCAACCTGATATACAGTTAGGTTAATTTATCTCATTTCATTTTTTATTTTTAGGTCTCACTTTATTCTATTGCCTTTGTGATCAATATGTTTTTTAACATTGCATAAAACACTCACCTGGTTCTAAAGCAAAAACTTAAAATAACATTCAGAAAGGTATAGGTTTCCCTTCCATTCCCCTTCCTCTAGTTCTACCCTTAATCGGCAGGTAATCATTTTTATTAGATTTTTATTTTTATCCTTTCATTGTTTATTTCTGAAAATAAAAGTATACATATTCTCTTCTCTCTTACACAAAATTGCATACTACACATTCCTATGTGTGTTACTTCTTTCACTTAACAATGTCTTCACTATCACCCCGCAGAAGTATAGAAACTTCCTCCCTCTATGTTATAGCTATATAATAATCCATTTTATGGCTTTATGATAGTTTTTCCCACCAATGACCTATTGATGGTCATCTGACTTGTTTCCAGTCTTTTGCTTTTACAATTAGTACTTTTAATAAATAGCTAAGTGTATGTGTTATTTCATATATATATATTGCATGCTAGCTGGGCAGGAAAAATACAAAATTGTGGTTCATACCTTTGCTGTTTAAACTCATGCTCTAAGTTAATATGAATACATAGGTGAATCTGGAACTACTGTATACTCAGCTAGGGCATCTAAAAATGTTGGCATTTTAGATGTTATGAATAATAGCTGGATTTACTTTAGATATGAAAAGAAATTTGGTTTCATAAGTTCAATAAAAAATTAACATTTTATGAAAAATTTTTGTCTTAACATTTGGCCGATCACCAATTATAATTATATAGCCGTATGCAAGCTCCAGTTTTTTTCAAGGGAAAGACAGTGCTTCTGAAGATATGTCCGTTGACAGCTGTAATCGGTCTGTTCTCATGTGAGAAATCATGCACGGAATGCTTGGAAGTAACAGCCCCAAAGCCAACACTCCCGTCTTTGGAAGAATATATTTTCCTACATAAAAGCAGCACTGGTAGAATGTCATGGAGGAGCAAATTGTTCCACATGCTTTAGAATAAAAGCTTCTGTGTATTTTAATTATGCAATGTACTAATTGAGCATGTGAAATTAGACGATTCTTTGCCCAGCTAATTTATTCATATTAACACATCCCATACCAGTGGATAATATTTTTATTAGTTACATGTATTGTAATGGTAATGTAGCAGAGAAAAATTATAATGAATACCATTCCATGTGACCCACCTTTAACTTGTCAATATGAAAACACATTTGTTTATACAGGTCTTAACTAGCTCACTATTATTTCACAATCATTAATTCCCAAGCAAAGACAATATTTCTGACTTCAAAATGATGTCTCATATATATCAACTGTTCGACCCTTTGGAGTTTTTCTTTAACATATTCTCTCATTTGAATTTACCAAGCACATCATTAGTTTTAAATGTCAGAGGTGAACTCATAAACAGTATTAAATCTAAAGTTTGTAGTGTTTGTAGCTTTAAATATGAACATCCAACCAGCCAGTATGTTTAACAAAACAGCACTGGAGAAATTATAAAGGAAGGAAGGAAGGAAGGAGAAAGATTAGAGAAAAACAGAATATTATCTTTGCGTTTTTTAAAAGATCATCCAGGACTAACAAAGCGACATAGCAGATAAGGGAAAGCCAGTTTGCCTGATTTACAACATGAAAGTAAACCAACATAGCTTTTACCTTTCAATGTGGAAACCATTTTATTAGTGATATTTAAATTAAAGAGTGTGATATTTGAATTAAAGAACAAGAGTAATATTTAAATTAAAATGGGAAAGATTCATGGGAGATCATTTTCAGCCTTATAATAGTCCAGCTCCAACTCTGTTGAAAACAACAGACTTGAAAAATGTTTTAAACAGCTTCATATTGAAAATTCTAGTATCAACGTCCACAAATGTATGTCTTGAGTATAACCCTGTCATGTTGGGAAGCAGAATAAAACACATCAATAATATATAGTACATTATTTTAAATTCAGGTTAAGTTATACATACCAATTTGTCATTTAAAAATCTTGTGCCAATTTTAAGACTGGGAAAATGTAAATTATATATTTGGTATGAATGCCGAGTATATGAAGTATCTTGTATTCATCAGCCACAAGGTAAAAATAAAGAAAAGTGCCAGTTACTGGGAGAATCAAAGTTATTGGATTTTTTAAATATTAATATGGTAAACATGAAGAAAACATATCTATTAGCACTTGAAGTTTTTTGACAGACATATAATTGGTAAATAAAATGACTTCTATAAGTTGTTTGTAAGATGTCAGTGGAAGAAAGACATATTTCATAGTAGTAAAGTAAAAAATAATGGCATCAGAAAGCTAAGTTACCACAGACTGAAAAAAAATCAATACTAACTCACTGCATGAAAAGATAATTTTGTTTCTTTTGTGATGAAAAATTAAAATCAAATATTTTATTAGCTACTATTGATGTTATAAAAATTAGGCTCACTTCAAGTTATATTGTATTTGACAATCAATTTTACATGCTAAAACCTTTACAGAATTTTATTTTAAAATATTATCAAGTGGTACACAAGTTTAAGATCTGTAAATAAATATGACAAAGTCCAACATAAACCTTTTATTTGAAAAGACAAAATTTAAATCTGTATGCCTTTTGTAGATTGCTAAACTGGCAGCAATACTAGTCTGAGAACAGCAGATGGCACTATTACCCAAGATGTAATCATGGAATAAAAGAACATGAGTTCCACGAAAGGTTACTTTCTTACAAATGAAAATCTCATCTTCAACTGACTCCTTTGAATATTAATATTTTATAAATTTGCCCAAAGTTAAAATTCATTTTATGTTACAAAGAGTTTGGGTTGGTTGGCCTTATAGTCATTGAGTTACTTATGTTACTGTTCTCTTATAGAAAAAAAAAAAATTATATGCTAATAGTACTGCCACAAATACATGAATGATATAAAAAGATATCCTATTTTCAGATTGACTGGAATTGACTCAACTTTTAGTCAAGAATGGACATACCCATGAAATTCCCTTTTTATAGCTCATTATACTGTAGATATTGAAAACAAACATTCAGATACTGACACGTAAAGGACTTTCATATGCTTTACAAGACAAAAAAAAAAAAGCAAGCAGCAGAAAAACTGCTATTAAACAGACAAACAAACATGTCTATTTAATACAATTTGTAAACAAATAAAGCATCACATAAAACTTACTTGAAATTCTAACATTATTAAAACCATTTCTTATGAACACAAATTTTAACACACCACAGCCATTGCTTTCCCATTCAAAACAAAGCATACAAAGCACATATTAGAAAGCCATCCAACCCCAACAGTTTAAGGTTGTTGATCAGTTCCATATCCCTGGGCATAAATTTCCAGAACCAATATCCACAAATAATTTGAAAGATGAGAAAACTTCTTAAGTAGAATGTGGCTTATTAGTCTCCCGGGAGCTTATGATACAGTAGCAAGTTATATATGTCAATGAGGTTCCTGAAGTGTCTCTAATAACAAGCCTCTTGGATGGGCTCCAAGACAGAGACTCATCTTCCCATATCAAATTAAGTTACAGGAATAACTTTAATGTGACTATACCAGTGAGGAATTTCTGATAAACACTTTAATAAGTGCAAGTGCACAGGCCAGGCTTTATTAAAAACAAAATCCACACTGAATACCTCATTTAGCTCTTCTCACCTAGAATACTCCCAACTTCTCTGAATCCTCCCTGTCATTTAATGCCATAACTAACGTCCATCTTTTTTGGTGATGCCGTCCCTTGGCACCTGTGAGAAAAGGGGTCTCTTCCATAATTTGTTTGGCTCTTACCATATGTTGCCTTGCACTGACTGATATTAATCTCTTCATGAGTGAAAACCTTATTTCCCCAAGTAGAGGGGACATACCTGTTTATGTCAACTTCAGGACTTAGTGTAGTGTGCTCTAGTGCTCTATATTTATTTAGTAAGCAGTAAATAAAACTTGTTGAAAAACTAAAAATTAGAGGACGTTCAAGTAACCATTAAAAAACAGAACTTTATAGGACGGATGTCAAATTATCAAAAGTTTTTGTAACTTGAAAAATTAAATGTCTTTAAATGGTTAGTTTTAACAGCTCTAGATTCACACTATCGGGGTTAAACCCTGTCTCTGCTACTTACTAGCTGTGTGACCCTGGCCAAGTGGTTCAAGCTGTGACAGTCTCAGTTTTCTCCTCTGTAGCATGGCAAGGGGACAATAGCTTAAACGTTATAGGAAGGCTGAGGGTTTCCTTTTGTCCATCCGTCCCTCCGTCCCTCCCACCCCGCCTCCCTTCAAATATTTGAGCACATTCAATGCACCAGGCATTGTCCCATATATTAGGGCTTAGTAACAAATACATTTTGTCTCTCATGGAGTTTATGTTTCAATGGGAAAGATAAATAATAAACATGAACGTAAACAATATAATATCAAGGAAGTAGGGCAGGGTGAGAGGGCTAGGAAGGAGAAAGGGGGTTATTTCAGATGGCGTCACCAGGGAAGAACTCTATGGCATAGTAATATGACAGTAGAGAGAAGATTCATGTGAAGGAACTAGCCATGAAAATCCGGGAGGTGATACCTGGGCTCAGTACAGGGCTAAGGAAGAATTTAAAACACTTGACAAATGATAGCTATTACCAGTAACAGTACTAGAGGGCTAATTTAGTAACACTACTAAAGACAAGGAAGTTGGCTAAACAGTTTGTATATACATCTCTCCATGTCTGACCACACGGTTTAAAGCTGGCAACCTGTGTCGAGTTCAGCTGGGTAGTAAGCAGTTTCAGCTCGCACCTCTGTGGCATCGCCTGCAGTGTGGCAGCACTGGGGGATGACTGGAAGAAGGGACAGGCCTGTGCACAGCTCTGAGAAGGCACAATAGGCCCAGCTGAATCTGACCACCTACAAAGACACTGGAGTCCCCGACTCAGGGAACGCCACAGGACGAGTGGGGCAGCAGTGGTTTGCTGACACACAGCCTCCCAGGCTCCCGTGACTCAGGAGATGGGAGGTCCTGTCACTTCCTAATAAATGTCCAGTGACACAAACTCCCCAAAATGGTAGTTGTGTGGCAGAAATCATGACATAAAACAAATGTGTTTTAGTTTAGTGTCTGTACGCCTACAGACACTTTGTTTTGATCATCAACATTGGGAATGCCTTTCTAGCAGGGAAGGTCACAGAGGCTAATTTTTCACTTAAATGGTTCTTACAAAGGCCAGACAAGCTGTTCTGGTAGCAGAAGTAGTCATTGCAGCAGTTACAAAAGCTTACCGTCATGGCACTGGATGAACTCATTTAACTATCATGACCACAAGACAGAGTATTATCATCATGCTCATTGTATAGACGAGAAGCTGAGGCTACGTAACCTGGCCAACGTCACACAGCTACTTAGCCATAAACATGGAATCCAGTCCCTGAATTGTGATCCAGTCATTATTTTTCTAGTCAAAGAAATTCTTTACCCACACCTGCCAAGCAAAAGATATTTTTTTTCCTTCTTCCCATCCAATTACCAGAAATAATAAATGTTCTTGGTATTGTTCTTATTCTGTATTTTAATGCTTACTCATTCAGTAAAACACCATGTAGCATTATTCATAGAGGAGATGCCATATATATTATCTTGGTCTTCTGGCATTATCTTGAGCTAGATTAGAGATGTATATTTTTAGAATTTTTTACATTTAAAAATATTGTCAAGGAATTATCTATATAACAGTCCAAAAACCTTTATTAGTGAAAAGGAAATTTTTTTTTAGAAAACCTATCATTCTTTAAAAATGAATACTTATCATTCTTTCATTTAAACCTAAAAACAACCTGAGTATTAGATTATCACTTTAGAGCTGTTCTTTATTGTGTAAAATTGTTACAAAAATCTAGAATGGTGTCTGTGAATTTGGCTAAACCAATAACCTCTATGAGGTCCAACTACACAGACTATTGCCTTATGCTTATTACAACTGTAATAAACATGGGTAGTCAAACCTACTTTAATAGAATAGTAAAAAATATTCAACAATGGTGAAGCTATTGAAAGTTTTCTTATTTTAATAGGATAGAAGAAGAAATATAACTTGAGGTATACGAGATTATTAGGGCAGAACACAGACTCTGAAGTTGCTGTTCGCTGTCTATTTTAATTCTAGAATTCTTATTGACTCTAATTAAAATTCTGTAGATGGAAGAGTTGTATGTTTCTAAGTAACTTGCAGTGAATGCTGTCTGCCAGCCATCTACAAACACCCCATAACCACACACAACTCGCCTGTCAGGAGAGCTAATGCAGACATCTCAGGGCACACCACATTTGTCACTGTGGCTAATATCAGAGATACGCAGCTCTTTTTTCTTAGCACACAAAAGCAAGATATGTAATTCAATGCTCAATTTACCCTTGTCTCACAGGAGATTTTTCCCCGCTAATTGATAGAAATTAAGCCATTAATCAAGCCACTAGCCATCATTCAAACCAGAGAAGATGAATACAAACTTTCATCATAACCACCTTCCCCATTTTAGTGTTCATTAGCATTAATTTTTAATGCAATTATGCTATTCTTTTACGCTGAGCTCATAAATTACTGCTCTTTTGTTGCTGGCTGGCCTTGTAAAATCCAAACTAATGCTTTGTGCTCTGATCTTAAAGGCAATTACTAGGTTCTTCTATCTTTTATATCTTTGCATCCCCAATAACCTTTTTATATAACGAACACCCATGACTGACTATGCCTGTTTGTTATTTTAATGCCTCTATGTAAATCTCTGTGAACATATAAATGTAGTCAATGTATGTACAACATATATAGACACACACACAAACCACATACATTACAAAATAAAGGTGCGAATAAAAAAATAAGATCTCACAAATTCATACTGTCGTAGGTTCAAATATAAAGACTTCATTATTGGCCTCTTATGATTAAAATGTAATGCATTGTATGAGGGCTGTTGGGGGAAAAAAAAGCCCCAGCCATTGTCAATTTAATGAGAACCGTTACATGGCTGCATACTTTCTGGACAGCCCTCGTATATTACAGTTGTAATTTTTACAACAAATTAGAGGAAATAGGAATAGTGGCTATTATAACATTCATAAGTGCATATGTGGCATTAAGATTAATTAAATAAAACTTAGTGGGAAAATGTCAGTAGTACTGGTATTGGTGTCAACCCAGGCACCTTCTGGAGCCACACAGCTGCTATCTACCTAACACTACAGGACAAAGCATATTCAGGAGTTTTCTACTAAAAAGAGATTTTGAACCATTAACTTCTCAAGATGTAGAGATGGTGATGATCAGCTTGACTTCATCTTACATTTCCTCTCATGGCTAGTTCTTGATCAGATTTCATTTTAAATAGGAAGTTACCCATGGATTAGATGCGGCGAAGCTTAATTCTACAAGGACCTGATTCTCTGGACCAGGGGACCTATTATGTCGGGATAAGTGGACGGCCTAAGCTCAAGTCTTTTGTGATCATTCCTTTATGATGGCTGAAGCAAACAGGCACCTAACATTTGTTCTTGAACATTTAAAGTTGTCAGTATAAAGTTGGGAGTTCTAATATCTCTTCTTATAAGAATTTTGCATTTGGGCTTGTAAGCTTAGAGAAAATAGTCCATGGTTCCACATGCCTTTATTTCCCTGAACATACTGATAAAAATATTGGGGTTCAGAAACAGGAATTGAAATTAATTCATCCAATAGGTATTTAGTGCCTATATATGCCAGGTGCTAAGCTAGGTGCTAGGGATTTCTGGTTAAAAATTACTTGTGTAATTTTTAATTATAAAATTACTTGTGTAATTGTGTCCTCACAGAGTCATGGGCAAAATAGAACTAGCTTTTATTTATAATTTTTATTTGCAAGGAGTTATGAACTGGTAATTACAGGATCTGTTGTGCTTACAAAGTGCCTTTGGGGATGCCAGGATAGCTCAGTGGTTGAGTGGACCTCACAATTGTGAGGACCTCCCAGGGTTGGACTCCCGGCCCCAGCCCATGCAACCACATATGCTGAACTCCGGTGCAACTGGTAACTGCTGGGATGACCCAGCAGCGGAGGTTCTTGCCTCCCACGCAGTAGGCCTCCAGTAGGGTTCCTGTCTCGCATGGCCGCACAGCTACCTGTGTGGAATGAAACCCATGTCACAACTGATAATGTACAGCTATGAAAACTGCTCTGGGCCCTCCTCCTTCTTTTTTTCTCTCTCTCACCTTCTCTCAAACAGTAAAATAAATCTTAAAACAAAAAAAAAGGTTCTTTTGCATCTATCTGTTACTTCACTTGATCCCGAAACAGAGATGAGTTTTGGTAATAAATGATACCCTTATTTTGCAAATTAGAAATTTGACACTCTCATAATTTGAGATACCATAAGAAGCAGAGTTGGAATATGAAATCAAGTCTTTGTACTTCCACATGCTTTCCATTGCACCAGGTAGCTCCTTAGCCTTCCAATCTCTGATAACTATATATTCTGAATAGTTATTATGACTATTTATGCTTATTTTAAATTCTTAGCAAATTTATACAGTTTTGATATTGTAAACAGAGATATGATAGGGAGGACACAGTGGCTGGTAGAAGATACTAATTTCTCTTTCGTCAAAGCAGAGTATCAGGTTTGAAGAAGTCATTAAATATTTCAAATCGCAATTTTAAACATCAGCTTTCTTGAGATACAATTTGTATCGAATAACTACACTCACTTAAACACAAATCAATGAGTTTGGCATATGTATACATCTGTGTACCTAACACCACAATCCAGATTTAGAACATTTCTATCACCACCAAAATTTCTTTGTGCCTCTCTGTGCTCAAGTTCTATCTGTACCCTGACCTCAAACAATAACAGGTCTGCTTTCTGCCAGTGTGTATTAGTCTGCATTTTCTAGAATTTCATATAAATGGTATACTCTTTCATGTCTGATGTCTTTCACTCAGCATATTTTTGTGAAAACTCCATGCTGTTGGGTATATCTGTTGTTTGTTTTGTTACTGGTAGAGTTCTATTATATGAATACCCACAATTTGTTTATCTCTTCACATGCTGATGGACATTTGGGTTGTTTGTTGTTTCTTGCTTTTGAGAATAAAGTTATATAATATTTATGTACAAATTTTTATGTAGACATATGTTATCACTTCTTTTGGATAAATATATCATATAATACTGGAATGG
>PVKE010052155.1:0-10425 GCA_004027555.1 Craseonycteris thonglongyai | reverse complement strand
GTAAATTAATAAAAAAGGTTTTATTGAGCAGATAGTGTATTGTTTTAACAAATACCTATATTTACATAACACTGTCTCATACATCATAATAAGGAAAAATTATAAATATTATTTAGAAATCTTAGAAATACGTTATTCAATCAGCTTAAAAAATGTGTACAAATTCACTTTTAAAATGAGTGAATTTTTTAAAGCTATACCCTTTAAAAACTAAATTAAGATTGAAATAGGAGTAGTACAGAAAGGTCAGGTGGGATGGGAAGGAAGGTCTGGAGAAATTTGAAATGTGCTTTATTACACAACTTGAAATGTGCTTTATTTGAATTTTTACTCTGACAAACATAGAAAAGGCTCTAGAAACCTGAAGTAAAATTTTAAAATACTGAGTCTTTTTAGTGACATACTCTTGCTTCCAATTACATCAACAGCAGAATTACTTTGTGAAAAATACCCATGTAACTGAAACTATTTCATTGTAAGCTAATTAGCTCAGAGCACACATCTTTCCTGCTATATTTCTACTTTGTAAGAAGTAAATCCATATGTGTTTCATTGATACTATAATTTCAGACTTAAATACACACTTGTAAATGCTGAAGCTCAGAAATTACAAATTAGTTCTATATTCTGAGCCACTAAAGGAAAAGTTAAATAGCAACGTTTTCTCTCATTTGACACATAGAATTACAAATTGGATGTTGTTTTTATTTTTATCATGAGAAATCAAAAAATAAGTATTTACTGCAAATCTACTGTATGTGTGTCTAAACATAGTTATATTTCAGAGTATGTATAGGCTTGGTGAGAAAATCAGGCATGGATATATCATACACTAAATAACAATACAATTTAAGATAAAATAAATCGAATATAAAGAAATTTGTAGTTTGTAGCCAAATGAGTGGCAGATATATAAAGTAAGAGTTCAGAGAAGTTAATTTTAAGTTGTAATTGGTACCAACTTATTTATTTAAAAATATGTCTTGAGTATCTATTCTGTTTATTCTCATTTCCCATAGGGAATGTCTGGGGATGACATAGGAGTCAAAAGGTGATTTGATGACCATGAAATTAGAAAAGACTTAAGTGGATATAGTTTCCAGAGTTCATTCTTTTCCTTAACATTCCTGGATAGCCTTTGCCAATATAATTCTTTTTGATTCCCCTTTTATTTTGCTCTATTTCTAATGCTTTTCTCTTTTTAAGTCTGTTGCTGTAATACTATTGTAGCAGTGTCAGCTATCTTTATCCAATAAGCCAGTTTGAATCGGTGTACTTATTATAAGGTACCGATATACTTAGGAGATATTGCAGATATTTTTCCAGACCACTACAATAAAGCAAATACCACAAAAAAGTGAGTCACATAAAATTTTTGTTGTTGTTTCTCAGTGTATATAAAAGTTATGGTTACCCTATACCGTAGCCTATTAAGTGTGCAATAGCATTATGTCTAAAAAATATACATACCTTAATTTAAAAATATTTTATTGCTACACAGTGGTAATCATTATCTGAGAGTTAAACCGTTCGTAATCTTTTTGCTGATAGAGGGTCTTGTCTTATTGTAGATGGCTACTGACTGATCTGGGTTGTGGTTGCTGAAGGTTGGAGTGGCTGTGTCAATTTCTTAAATGAAACAATGGCATTTGCCACCTCAGTGAATTCTTCCTTTCACAGAAGACTTCTCTGTAGCTATTTGTATCAAATGCAGTGCTGTTTGATAGAATTCACCCACAGTAGAATTTTCCAAACTTGAGTCAAACCTCTCAAACCCTGCTGCTGTTTTATTAATTGTGTGTTATATTTTAAATTCTTGCTTATTTCAACAATCTTCACAACATCTTCATCAGGATTAGGTTTCATCTCAAGAAACCACTTTCTCAGCTCTCATTAGAAGCAACTCCTTATCCATTAAAGTTTTATCAGGAGATTGCAACAATTCAGTTGTATCTCCAGGCTACAATTTATTTCTACTTCTCTGTGTTCTTGTTTGTTTTTTACCATATAAGCAGTTACTTCTTCTACTAAGTCTTAAACCTCTTCTTCACCTCTTATCCATGAGAGTTGAAATCAACTTTTTCATGTTTCTGCTAATGTTGACATTTTGACCACATGAATTATGAATTTTTCTAATGCAATCTAGAATGGTGAATCTCTTCCAAATGTTTTCAATTTACTTTGCCCAGATCTGTCAGAGGACTCACTACCTATGGCAGCTATAGCATTATTAAATATGTGTGTGTGTGTGTGTGTGTATATATAATTATTATTATTATTTTAAGACTTATTTTATTGTTTTTGACAGAGAGATAGAGAAAGAGAGACAGAGAGAACAGGGAGGGCCCAGAGCAGTCTCCATATTTGTACATCATCAGTTTTCAACATGGTTTTATTCCACACAGATGGGCGGGGACCGTGCTATGCAGGAACCAGGTGGGGGCCTCCCACATGGGAGGCACTCCTCCATGAGCTGGGGGCTGAACAAGGGGCTTCTCAAGGGCTTCTCACATGGAAAACTCAACCCGGTGAGAACCCAGCTGGAGGTCACACCCCAGTTCAGCATATGGGTCCACACAGGCCAGGGCTAGTATTTGATCCTCAGATCCTGCGGCTGCAAAGCAAGCGCTTAAATTGCTGAGCCATCCCGGCATTCCCTGTATTGTTTATACAACATGATTTGTAAGTCAAAAACACTCCATCATCAATGCGCTGTAGAATGGTGCTCTGTTAGTAGGTATGTAAACATTAATCTCATTATATGTCACCATTAGAGAGCACTTGGGTGAGCAGGTACTTTCTCAATAGAAGTAATATTTTTAAAGAATTTTTTTTTCTGAGCAATAGGTCAAAACAGTGACCTTAAAATATTCAGTAAACCATGTTGTAAACATATGTATTGTCACCCAGGCTTTGTTATTTCTTTTGTAGACATAGGCAGAGTAGATTAAGCATAATTCTTAAGGGTCCTGGACTTCTGGATCAGTAAATGAACATTGACTTTAACTTAAATCAGCTTCATTAGCCCCTAATAATAGGGTCAGCCTCTCTTTAAAATTTTTGATGCCACACAATGACTTTGCTCTTGCTATGAAAGTTCTAGATGAATTCTTGAGCTTAATTGTCAAAGGACTTGTATTTAACATTTAATTTTGATTCTTTTTTATACTTTACAGCTCAATACTTTCTTCTGCTCATATTCTCCTTTTCTAACACATGCAAATATTTTTAAATCTATAAGAATTAAAGAAATAATGATAGTACTGGCTAATATTAAAAAACTTTCCTTACTATTTTTTTTCTTACTCCCCTTCATTTATTAATACATATATGACCTCAACATATACAGTAATAAATAACAATGGCTGACATCACAATGTTGTTTTATACAAGAAAATAATATTATATCTAATATTATTTTTAAGGCATTGACATAGGTGTTTTTTACCGACCTCTTGAAATAATTCAAATTTACCATAATTTATTGTACAAACAGATATGGGCAGTTTCTAATTTTCTTAACCTTGAAAGGAGTTTATGAAGCATACCGAATCAATTTATCTTCTCAGACAATTAAGGATTTAAACATGGTTTTAACTATACAATCAAAGAATTTGTATGTAGATTAGTCAGCTTTGGCACCCTATCAAGTATTTTAGTGGTGCTATTTCACCAAAAGATATTACAGGAATATCATTAAACACTCATTCCTGTATTTTCTCTAAGAGTTATGTCATCCATAATATTGACATTTCTCAATGCCTTCTATGTGAAAACCCACATTGAAAAATATCTTCTTAAATTCATTGCTCAAAAATTTCAGTTTGGGAAGCCGAGATGGCACAGTGGGTTGAGCACTCACTTTGCAGCCCTGGGGACCAAGGATCGAATCCTGGTCCCGGCCCAAGTGGACCCATATGCTGAACAAGGGACTGCCCCTAGTTCAGTTCTCACCACAGTGAGACCCTGGCCCATTTCCTGCCCTGTGCAGCCCCGTGCCCACCTGTGGAACAAAACTATGTGGAAAAACCAATGATGTACAACTATGGAGACTATTCTGGGTCCTCCCCCTTCTCTCTGTCTCTGTATCCCTCTCTCTCTCTCTCTGTCAAAATCAATAAAAATTTAAAATAAAATAAAATAATTTAGTTTTAAGGAAACCATAGTTCCCTCCCCATATTTTGAAGTAACTCCCAATATAGTATATCCTTTCAGAATTTACCACCCACTAAAGGATATTAAAAAATACCCTGCGTCCAATGTTCTTATTTATAAATGAACATCAGAAGTTTTATCTTTTTAGTTAAATAAACAGTCCATGAGCAGTAGTGCTCAATAATATATGAGAACAATTTATTTTAATTATGCTGAGTATGGAAAAAGAAAACATGACAGCAATTCTAAGAGTTTGACATCCCATGAGTACTTTTGCATAACTGAATACACTTTATCTATAAGTATGCCTCTATAAACTAGCAAAAGTATTATTAGCTATTTTATTTTGGATATCATAATGCTCAGAAGTAAACAAGTAACCAAATTAAAATGGCTCTGAGAAATTTATAGTCTACAGTTTGGATCTTGATGGCCTTTTCCAATTTACATTCTTTCTAAAATATATTAGATTGTATTTTGTTATTTTATTGTATATATATTCTATGGACTACCACACATTCTTTGCAGAACCAGACATGCTATTAATTAATTTCTTAATTCTGTGCAGCTGCATTGTGCCAGGCCCACTGCCAGATGCTGGAAATACAAAGATAAACATGACACAATCACTTTTTTTAAAGGAGTTGAAAATTCAGCCAAAGTAGCTCCCATTTTCATAGCACTTTGGAATATAGCAAGCTCTTCCACATTATCATATTTGATATACACACATGGGAAATTTAAAAAGTGCATTAGAAGTATGTTTACTCTTCCTGGGCACTGAACTGTAACAATTATTTTGTTCAATAATAGATCCACTGGGAAGATGTAGCTAATGTGTGAAAATTCAAATCTGAATAAATGTGTTATCCTGAGAGAATAACTAAAACTTTGGTGACGCTGCCTTTTATTCTGTACCATGTCACTGGATTTTGCCTTTTATGAAGCAAAATGCTTCTATTGTGGTCAAAATCTGAGATCTGATATTCACATAGATAATGCCAATTGTGTACTACTTCCATACAACTTTAGAGAAGTCAGTGACAGGACCTCCAAAGGAATACAATGCCATGAATCTAGAGCTGGAGATCTGAGTGAAACTTGACATTGTATTAAGAAAAGCCACTAATTTATTTACGTATATGTTGAGTCTTTAAATACTTAAATATGTTAAACATGATAATCAAAATGATTTAATGACCATTTACTAAAAAATAGTAATCCATATATACACATTTTTTCTTATGCAAAATGGAAGCTATGAATGTTTATATATCCTACTTTTGTTCATGCTTTTGTTTTATTTGGTTTAATTTGAAAATAGATTTCAAAGCAGGGCTATTTACTCTTTTGCCGTTTTGCTCCCTCCTCTCCACACTGTTAGTGAGTGAGGGAGTCTATCTCTAGAGCACTGGGGATGGCCAAAGGCATGACTCATGACATGGCACCATTGTGATTGACAGCAGAGTGAACATAGTGCATGCAGCAAACCATTTGCCAGAATCATGTGAGCTGATACTATGTTATAATAAGCCTAAAATAAAAATAACATAACATAACATAACATAAAAAATGATGTCTCTTACTAATATAGATTGGGAGTGTAATTTCAACATGGCTTTTGACTCATGTCTGTAGATGTTTAAATACTGTGAGCCAAATTGTAATTTGTGAAAATGAGATTTACATCTGTTTGATTTTCCTTAAAAACATGCCAGTGCAATAAAACTTTGATTTTGAGATTCCAAAACCACCTCAGAGACCTAGAAGATGTGCTATCTTCAAATGCTATTGACATATTTATGTGTTAGTAGTGACTATTTCAGCAAGTCTTCCTTCAGCAATACCATGAATCATAAATACGTTTCTAAACTAGTGTGAAACACTTTACTACAGACTAGTGGTAAAGTTTGTGGGAATAGACCATATATTTTCAATGGGAATGATATCACCTGCAAGGGGAAAAATTGGTTTGGATTGGTGAAATATTAGATACTATAATGATTTGTGGACCTCCAAAGGCCCACGGTGTATATATTACATACAGTATATCTGTGGTATAAAAACGTTATGTGTGGAGGCTTAGAAAAAAAAAAAATCTAAAATGTCTCCTGGGGTAGAAAGCAATGATAGAAAAAATAAAAACTTTCAGGTACGATGGTATAAACCCAGTCATGCAGGGCTTGAAACCATAAATTTGGTTTCCTTAGAATTAACTGATTAAACAAAAGCTTAATCCTTGATTGAACTGGTAGAATTCAAATAAAATAGTAATAATGCTGCAGAAAATAATCATCTTCTAGAGAGTTTCCTAATGGTCTTTAATATTAAAAACTAAAAACATTTACAGTTATGAAAATTTCAAATACCTTACTACCACAACATATTTAGGTTACGTTAGAAGCAATTAAAGGAATAAAAGCATGAGCAAAACTACAAGTTTTTAATGTGTTAGGCTTTAATTAATATTTATTTCCAATCAGAAGGGGTGAAAAATTGAAAATTATTAATAAGATATTTTCAAATTTAAATTAGTGAAGAGCTGTGGGAGAGTATACCAAAATGGTACATCTCCTCAAATGTAATACTCCTAAAGTTGAGAAGCATTAAAGTGTAAGAAAAATTGTATTGTATATTTGTTTCAATTCATGTTTTTACTTAATTTTTAAAACAAAGTGAGAACATTTGCAATCTATGATAGCCATATTTCTCAATGACAGGTATTTTTATGGAGGTTGTAGTCTAACAAATAATTCAAAGTAGTGAAATTCATTAACATTACAAATAAGCTAACTAGTGAAACTAAAGTCAATAGAATCAAGCACTCTGAGGTCAGTAATAATAGGTAAAAATCAGTTACTGTCCAGAGACATTTTAGAAAGTTACTGTAAAATAAACCTTACCTAAATTTTAATTTAAATGTATTATAAAATAAAACCTTATTCATAAAAACATTTTGGAATGCAAATCAAGTATCTTTTTGAAACAATTATATTAACATATCTAGTTAGTGTATTTTTAAAATAAGATTTTATTCAAAATTATTCATTATATTTGAAATATTCCATGCAGATATATTTTCTAGGCCAGTCAGTTGATTATTTTTTATGGTGACAATTTCAAGTATGGCCATATTGGGCGGAAGAAGAATAAGTAAAAAAAGTAAGGCAGGCAAACAATATTATGAATCAATAGATAAGTAATAAAAATGGTCTGTTTTTATGTATACAGAATTTAACCTCAAAAATAAGTTATTATTTTAATATTATAGAAAATACGTAAGGATAAAGAAAATTTAGTCACTTTTGCAGAAATCATAGTAATGGGAAACAGCCATTTTGAAACAGAAAACCTATTACAGAAAACACATATTTATATGTACATATGCATGTAGACATAAATATGCATGTGTGTGTGTTTATATGTACGTATATTGGTTTATTAACTTATGTAAATCAGCTACTAGATATGAGATCACATCTTAGGCTTCTTGGTAGCTATTAAAAAAAGAAAGGCTTTGGACAATGTAAAATATTCCAGGACAAGTATACCTCATTATGCTTTAGAGATGAACTTCAGCTTGAAATACTTGGGAACTGAATATGTTTTGTACTTTTAATATAAGCACATGTACTATGCTATAGTCTCAAAGAAATAAATGGCTACAATGAGGTGCTTGTCCACAAAGAAATAGAAATGTACCGGTACCTAGTTAGCCTAGCTTCAGGTATCAAGTAAAATGAGAAATGATAACAAAATTCTCTCAAGGGATATAAGCAAGCCAAGCATCCTAACCTGCCAACATCAGCTTACCTACAGGGATGCTCCTAGGGATAGAGTAATTACATATACCACTGGACAGCATCAAAGTTAAAACTGAACTCATCTACTTGTCATGAAGTCTTATTTCTTAATGACACTCTTAAAGTGGTGCTGAGGGTTTTCAAATATGATTACAAATTTTGAATTTTTGTTTGTTTGTTTATTCACTATACTATTCTGAAACTCTCAGTAATCATTGTCTCAGAAGTAGCCCAGCATTACCTACATTTTTCTGTGTAATTATTTTTGATAAGCTAGTATTAGAAAGAGAATTGGCAGAGTTTGGGAAAATGTAGGAATTTTTATTTGAGAAATGATTCATGTAGATATATTAGTTAACACTTGTTTTCTTCAGGGTCTCATGTGAACTAAAGTCTTGAACAATACTATTGTGAAGTCAACTTCTAAGATATACCCTGCCCTGAGGGAGGCTTTCAGTGGCTAATTGTCCTGAACATCAAAATTCTCGAATAGAAGAGTCAACCTAAGATAACAATTTACTTAAGAAGTTTTTAGTATAAAGATCTGGGTTCTCTTACATGTTGATGAGAAGGAAAGGAAAGTAAATTCTCAGGCTACATTTCCAGACATTAGCAATCCAAACGCACATTACTTAAAAATTCACTGATTATTGTGCTTTTTATATCAGGTTTTTATAGACCCCTAAGTACCCCAAAACCTTTCTGTAAAAATTGTTACCTAAGCAAATATACACAAACATCTTTTTTGTTTTTTTTAATCATCTATTTCCTCCTTGGTTTCTAGAATCTCTCCTTAAAAATACTTATTAATTAATTTTCTAATATTCAATTTCTTAAAGCTTATATAGTACACTTATTTCAACAGTATAAACCACCAAGCTTAAATATGCTGTGCCTTTTCATTCTTATTGTAGACATGAACACTGCTCAAGTTAATCACTAATGTTGGACAGGATGTTTGTTAATTGTACAGCTCCAAGCATGAATGATGCGTGTCAAAATATGTTACAGGAACAGGTATAATCAGAATATGTGAATTAAAACATTTTTTTATTCCACTTTTAATTTTACCTAGAATATACTGGCTAATACACTATGTTTGTCATCTTAATTTATATATTCCCAAAGTGAGGAATGTTTTTATTGTTAGGTTGACTTATTATGTAAATTGGGACACTTCTGAATGTGAAATTGTGTGCTATTTATTTTTTACTACTGGAAGAACTAGCATGAACAAGAGGTTCCCTAGGAAATTAATAATGTATGGTCACCTTAGTGACATTTCAGATTAGATTTCCTAAATTATTCTAGCCGAAAAACATTAGAGAAAGAAAACTAGGTAGCTTCCAAAGTCTCTGGAAAGACCAGAGAACTGGGCTAGGTACATGTCCAGAAACAAAAGAGGACCCATAATCAGAATTGGTTGAAGAGGTTCCATAGCACCCCTACGCTGAGTATGGCGCTGCCAATGTTCTGACCGTAGCTCCACTCTTAGTCCCAGAGCCGAAGTTCGCTGCCACAGCTATGCCCCATGCTCCTCACTGCTGTCATTGCTACCATTGCTTGGATAATTTTCCTACTCCTCCTCCCATGTGTCATTAGGCCTGATTTCAAAATCTAGACATGTGAGTCTCATTGGGCAGGCCAAGTCATATGGTCCTTCCTACTTTGAGAAAATGGGTATCTATTGCTTTTATCTTTTATGATAGTATATGTGGTTTATCTCCAAACAAGATTTAACATGTGGGAAATTGACCAGTACTAGGAATGGCATAAGATGCCCCCAAAAGCACAATATATAAATTTGATACCAAAGCCCATGATATTTTCATTGCTTCAGGCAACTGCTTGTGTGAGATAATGCTTTTTTCCAGCCTGATAGTTACCACAAATGTAAAAACTGCCAATTTCAACTCATTAGAAAGATACATGTTTTCTACTTTAATAAATATGTAATTATTTTTTCTATAAACAATTCAAAATTTCCATTTTCATGATCTAGAAATCAAGATTAGTTACTAGTATTATACACAGTGCTTATGTAGAAATCTAAAAGAGATGGTGTTGACCTTTTTATCAGCTGATTAGACACTAGCCATCTGCATGATGTGATTTAATGGCTGTCACAAATCAGCATCCACCTCTGCTAAATTCTCTCTTTACCAAGCCTGGAAATAGTTCATGTACTTCTACCTTTAGAGAGTTATTCCTCTGGATCACGGCACTGTGGAGATTATATATATAGAGAGAGAGTTGTTCCTTTTGATCACGGCACTGTGGAGATCATATATGGGTGTCCCAAAATTCATGCAAGAAGTAATTTTGATAGAAAACACAGGTTTATAATTAAAAATTGTAAATTTTTATTGCTCGCTCAACAATGAAAACGCATTGTTCTTTCGTGTAGTGTTCCATTTTTAATAACCCTGAACTGTCAGCTGTCATGCTGTCTTTTTTTTTCATTGGC
>PVKE010052154.1:0-10427 GCA_004027555.1 Craseonycteris thonglongyai | reverse complement strand
GGGACTTCCTGAGCCCTCCATCTCACACAGACTCTGAAGGAGACTGGGGACTGACCATGTCATACCACTGTTTTTACTTTGTTGTAGCTAACTCACTAAGCCACCGGGAAAAAATCATCTGTTTTAAGGTTTTACTTTCAAAAAAACATGCTACCTACCCTGGGATTTCAGCTCCAAGGTAAGAAGTCAAAATACTTTGTCCATTTTATTTTTTCATTAAAAACCTTATATCTGAGTCCCCTTTTCTATACTTCACCAGGACAGAATTATACTTCCCCAACCAATGTGGCAGAAAATCTATTACTGTATCTCCAGGGTTCCCTTTGTCTACAGTTTATAATAAACTCAATATTCAAATCTACAAGCCAGGATTATGTACTTGTACATTAGGTAGAACTTAGGGAATCTGGGAAACAATTTTTGATGTGAACAAAGACTGACCTTTAAGACTGCTGTCTTACTAGAGACTCAACAATTCCATTTAGGTATTCGAAGCTGGGCTTATTTGTTTTTACTTTCAACTATACTAACATTAATACCACTCTCCACCTTGCAAGAAGCAGATGGATGCCTCAGGCTGACTGGGAGAAGGTAAAATCATATTCATCAAAACAGAAAAGAGAAAAGCAAATCATTCCCATTATTTTATGATGCTTTCTTATACATTTATTTCAGAGGGTGTATAGTACTAAACTATACCATAGTATTAACTTGCTGCCTGATCTGGCCCTTACCTACTTATACCCCTCATCTCAAAACCCTGACTATTTGGCTCATTCCTCACTAGTCATGCTAGCATTTTGTTTTTCAAACACTCCACACTCTTTCCTGCCTCTTCTGTACATACTGTTCCCTCTAATCAAACACGCTCTTACTTCTGTTCATTGTTAAGGTTTCAGCTACAGTTTCACCTCCTCAGAGAGGTAACTCCTCTGACAACTCCATCTGAACTTCCTATACCTACAACACAGTATTTTTTTCCCTTGTAGCAAATATCACAATCTTGTATGTCTCATTATATGTATAATTATATTTTTAAAAATTTATCTGCTCAGTAAATGATAAACCCATTTTGCAAAATACAGTAACTGAGGAAAAGATCAGAACATCTAATTGTTCCTGACTACCTTAAAAATAAACCTAGTCAAGTTATACCAACAACTACATTTTTCTTCATACATATGTCTATAAGAACCGACAAATAGACTCTCCCCAATCTCTTACAATACTTCAAGACATTTTTGAATGTTTTGAAAAATATTTTCCCAAAAAATATTTGCCATTTCACTTTTTGAAATCAGAAACTCTACATATCTGAGAACAAGTACAATGGGAATATTAAAATTTACATGCAACTGAGAATCTCTTAGGAAATGGTTCTAAATTTGACCAAAAATCTTTTCTACCTTATGAGCAAAAAGCAGGTTCTACCCAGTCAATGGTTCTAAACTAGATTCTCTTGACTTATGTCTCAGACTCAAAGTTCACTGGCCACATTGAGTGAGAAAATATATCAGATCATTATTTCCTTAAATGAATTCATAAGGAAGACTAGATTTATAGCTTCAAGTGGCAAGAAAAAACTGTTCCACAAATTGAATAACTCTTCAGCCAGGTATGGAGTTGAGACTTCCTACTTCACAAAGTAAGAGAAATTCCTCTTTGTCATTGAAGTGTAGGAGTTAAAGTTCAGTTAAAGTTTGATTGGCTCAAATTAAAACTCCCACAACTTCTGAAAGCCTTTAATGCTGGCAAACCACTTTCTTTAAATGAGTATGACATTCTGCAAAAACATCATCAACAATAACAACAAAGTCATTTAAAACAGATTCTCATAGCCAAACACCCACTCACCACTACTCAGGGTATGATCAAGCAATATATAAATTTACTATAAGAGGAAATGGCTTTTGTACAGTGGATAGTTAAATAAATATAACAGAAAGAGACCTCTCTAATATAAAATTCACTTTGAATCAGAGGACTAAAAAAAATAAATAAGTAAAATGGTTGAACAGGGGCTTGAAGAACAAATACATATTCACTAAGCAGGCTAAGAGGAAGGGCAAGTAGAGTATTTATTTCATCAGGCCTAAGCACCAGCAACAACACATGATTTGGAGGGGCACATTGTGGCTGAAGCAGTGTGCTGTTAGTTTGCAGAATTAGAGAAGCTCACACTATCATATAAGAAAAGGGGGTATAATCAGGAAAATGATCAATACAATATCACAGTTTAAAAGAATGCAATTCAAAGGTTCCCATTACTCCCAAAACACTCCCAAAATCTTCTTATCCACAATTCTTTCATCAGTAGAAAGTTGTCCAAAGGTAGTCCATTGCATCCTGAGTTGCATTCAGTTGCTCTGCAGCTCTGAAACCCATCACTATGTCATTAACTTAGCTTCAGTACTGCATCATCCTTACCAGCTTTCCGCCATTATATTAAGCTTGGTTTAAAACACGATTCTAAATTCAATTACTAGTTGTTTCTTTCTTTCTTTCTTTCTTTCTTTTTTTTGCTTATTTGTTTGTTTGTGTTTGTTTTTGCCTATGAATAAATATACAGAACTACCACCAAGAATGAACTAAATCAATGTCAGTAAATGGAAAATTCCTCACTGCTAACCTATTGACTCTCCAAGCTTTCAGAATTAGACAGAAATAAAGATAATCATGACTCACACAGACTTTGAATAGAAGCAGCCACTCAGTTTGCCAAGCTTTTAATAGTACGTGTGGTAGGTTCTGTGTAAGTAACTCCAATGTATAGAAATGGCTTATTACCCGTTACTTTTCTAAACCAAAATGAGTTATTAGTAGAGATAAATACAGACTACATATATTTGTACCCTCACAACCATTCACTACTCAAAAACTCATTTCAACTTCAGCTTTTCTTTCTGCTCCAACTGATTTTCCCACACTCCTTTGCCAGCCTCATCTCTTAAGTTACTATCTTTTTTCATATCAATATATTATTCCTATTAATTGTTCTGTGGCATGCTGTAGTTAGCATAATTTATTTGTACATTCATTTAAGGAAACTCTAAATTCCATATGAGATTTAAACCGGTCAGTGAACATTTTCCCAAGCCCAATACTAGAAACATTATCTACTGCCCCATCTGATGTAAGGCCCAGTAACTGAGAATATTGGAAATCAAGTCTCTTTTAGAAATTCTGCGTCATTTTTTTAACATTATAAACCTTCATCCTGCTCTATAGTCCAAGAAAATGACAATCTTTCCTCATCTGCTTTTTTCTATACCTGGTGTCATGGAAACTATGGAAGCAAAACATTGTTTATCAGTCATTTGCTACCTGTTAGGCACAATAATTTATATTTCAGTTAGTTCTACATAACATACCTAGAAGGTAGATTCTCTTACCTTCAAGTCACACTCAAGGAAACTAGAATTGAGAAATGTTATATGATTTGTCAAAGGCTATACATCTTGTATGTTATGTTAATGGGATTTAAATCTAGTTCTACCTGATGCAAACATCTTTGTTCTTACTAACACTGCCTCCTCATGATCAAATTCTTAGTTTCAATGGCAGCCTTATCTTGGCTGACTGTATCTTTAAAAATACAATTCTCTGATCATTTGAATTAGGTAAAATCCTAGCAACAATTCAGACTTGATTTCAGATACACATTGGTTTGGTTTGGGTTAATCTTACCGTATAAGCCTCACACTTTCACAGATCAGTGAGCCAGAATCAGTCAATCAGAAGACTAAATATGGAGACTTTAAAATTTAAAGTTTACCATTTGTTTGATTTGTTTGCTGTATAATTTTTCGTCAACCAAAGGTGGATAAACAAAATTTTTGGTTAAAACATCACTGAGAAACCTCAGACAATAAATTAACTCAAAGCAAATATATAAATGAAGCTGTGGTTCTACCTGCAACATACAGAATAGCTCCCCAGTGCTATAGTGTGTGGTTATGCTGTATTTTTTTCTTTAAAATCATGCCCACAGAAACACATATCATAAAAAAATTAATTTATTAGTTACAATTCTCTACCATATTTCAAAATCACATCATGAGATAAACATATCTTTACAAAAAAAAAAAAAAGAAAGAAAGACTGGATGGGCTCCACCCACAGGTTTATAAAGCTCAGAGTTGCCTAAGAGAATAGCTAGCCACCCACACTCCACACTCCCCCACCACATACTCGACTACAAGGCTAACAGTGATGATTATGCCATTTACTAAGCACATACTATATGCTAGGAACAGCTGAGTGCTCTACAAACCCCATTATATTGAATTCTCCTGAAAACAAAACCTCAGATAAGAATCAGTATCCCTATTCTTGAGATAGCTAATATTGTATAACTGGGACTGACAACGCAAGGATCTGAGTGCAGGTCTGCTTTCTTCCACAGCCCATGCATTTAAATACTAGTGCCTCCCATGACTGGGACCATCTAATAAAATCCACTTCAATTCACTTTCTCTGTTCCTCACAATTGTTTTGTATCTTAATCTTTACTCTCTTCTTTTGCTCCTGTTTTATAAACAATTTTATTTTGTGGGGATTCTGAATTCTTTCCTCAATTGTTCTGCAAATCAGAATATTGCTGCTGTTTGGAATATATACATTGTTTCAGTAGAGGAGTTCATAGACATCTATGTTTGACCTCCAGGTAATGAGTAATTTGTTATAAATAGACTTATAGACTCCTGGAATCTAAAGGGAACTTCAAGGTCAAGTTATTCACCCTTCCAACCATTGCAGAATTCCTTTTGCTTTTCCTCGCAAAGATGGCTTACTCACAAGTGCCCCTGATCTGGTGGAAGTGAATCTTCCATTCCCTTGAATTCTAACCCCAAGAACCTCCATAACATGAGAATTTCATCTTCTTTAGTGCTACGTACATGTAACAACAGGGGCTTTACTTACACTAACTTCATCACCTGACGTACAATCAAAGAAACAACACTGTTTCAACAATGGAGGGAAAACTAGATGTGTTGGTATTAGTGAGAAGTAATATTTGGTTTCCAATGTTGCCATGGCTAATGCATATTGAAAAGTAAAAATAAAATGGCTTAATTTTACTGATCAATGCAACAAATGATGTACCATGTGTTAAGAGAACAATGATTATTAACACACATATCCTCTCCTAAAGATGCTCAAGTATAAAAGAAAAAAAAATCTACTTATAAAAGTAACTTTAATACAATTCAATAAGTAGATTCATAAAATAAATGAACAAAAGCTCAGAAGGGAGAGAAAAGAAGACTCATAGAGAAAATTATTCTGTTTTAGCAAGGTTTAGCCAATGATTAGAAGTTCCCAGGGGAGAACTGTTTACTAGAAAAAATAAGTGGAGAAAAGTCCAGTCAAAGGAAGGTGGAAAATAACAAAGAAGCATGAAATGCCACAGTACTCAGGAACTGGCTGTCATGTTGGTATGACTGAGGGTAAAGTGTCAGGGGAAGTAGCAGGAGATAAAGTTGGAAAATTAGATGCTAAGTCATATGCAAAAGTTAAGTTTTATCCAACAGGCAACAAAGACCCACTGGTGGACCATTGTCAGGGAAATGGCACCTTCATCTTTTCAGTTTTAGAAGATCTCACTGATAAAAATGTGGAAGATATGTCTTAAAAGAATAGGCCTGGGTTCAAGGATATTAGTAAATAGCCTATTAGAGTAATCTCGATGTGAGATGATAGTGGCTTAGGCAAAGCAAAATCATTCATTGGAAAAGAGATAGGCTATTCAAGATATTAACAGTTATAAAACTTAGTGAATAATTGGATACACTGAATGGGGAAAAAATACTGAGACAATTATTTTATTTCTGGTTTGTTATCTGAGTGGATGGCATTCCACCACCACCACCCAGGAAGACCCAAAAAGTAAAAAGAAATAATGATAAAATTTTAAAAATAAGTATGATCAAAAGTATGCTGGTGGGCACAGTAAGTTCACAATACCAAAGGATGGCCCAAGTGGAGATGTTTCATGAGCAATTAGATATTTAAATTACAGGGAGAGAAGAAGGAAGTCAGTTATAGTGATAAAGTTTGTATGTTGTGGGAGGTATTGGTACATAAGTATAAAATTGTGAATGTGGATGGTACTGCTCAGAGAGAACATGTAATTTAAAGGAGAAAAGGCCCAGGATCAAAACCATGGCAACTGAAGGACTGGGCAGGGCAGAGTACCCATTGAGTATGTCAGAGAGACAAGAGAGTCAGGGGGGAAAGTGCATCCTATAACAGAAGTGGAAGGTGTGTCAGGTAGGAGAAAGGGTATCACTAGTAACAAGACAAAGAGCAATTAAGACGAAAAATAATAGAAATGTTTTCATTAAAGTTGGCAATATGAAAACCACCCGTGACCTTAATGAAATCAATTTCTGTGCTGGAACGATAACATTCAGGAAGATAAAAGTTCTGAAACCAAGAAAACCATGGAAGTAGGGGACTTTTTCCGATTTAGTTATACAAAACTCACTTCAATTAACCTATGAAAATAAGGGAGGTATGGGTTAACTGTATAAATATTTGGGTTCACAGAAAGAAGAAATATAACCCTCTGTTTACTTGAAAACAGTTTACCTCAAGGAAGTGTTTTGGGTTTTTATCTACTTTAGTATCTTGATTTAAAATTTCCAAGGAATGTTTTCTTTGGGGAGGACATGTATGGGAACTCTAACAGAGAAGAATCCAAGAAAAGATCAGGACAATGTTGCCCTGTGTCTTTTTCAGCTTGGTGTTTACTTGGATAAATTTTTTTGTGGTTATTTTATATATGGGAGGAGTGACACTCTGCTGGCCCTGAGCATATTATTTAAGTAGCCTCAGTATGTCTCTTGTCTCTTCACCTTGCTTTCCAGGTTCACTTCCAGGATCCCAATTCTCCTATTTTGATTTCTGGATGTTCAATTCTTGAACTACAGAAGCCATCTAGAGTCAATGTCATATGCATTTTTTTCTCATCCTGATGTCTTTAAAATCTTAACTGTTCTCCTGCATTGTTAAATCACAAAAATGTCTCAAATAGCCATATCAATCTTGAGAAATAACAAAGCTGGAGACACCACACTTCCTAATTTCAAAATATCTTACAAAGCTATAGTAATTGAAAATAGTATGATGCAGGAGTAAAGACAGACATATAAATTGATGGAACAAAATAGAGTCAAAAAATAAACTCTCACATACACAGTCAACTGATCTTTGATAAGGGTTCCAAAAATGCACAATGGATAAAGGATAGTCTTTTCAATAACTGTCCTGGGAAAACTAAATTTTTACACGCAAGATTCAAATTGGACCCTTATATTACTCCACATGCAAAAATCAACTCAAAGTAGATGAAAGACTTAAAAGGTAAGGCCTAAAATTGTAAAATACTAGAATAAAATATAGGGAAAAATTTCTTTGACATTGATCTTGGCAATGATTTTTTGGGTATGACACCAAAAAAAATAGGCAATAAAATAAAAAATATAAATAAACAATTAGGACTACATTAATCTAAAAAGTTTCTGCACAGTACGGGAATCTGTATTGTGCACTTACAAAATTTGTTAAGGTTGTCATGCATCACAGAACAAAAGACTGTCAACATGATGCAGAGTTAGGTATGCTATTTACCTACTGAATAAATATTAATGTTTGTTTAGCAGTATGTCCATCCTAGTACAATGTCACATCTGTGGTATTCATATATGAATCTACTCATGAGGAAATATTGCACATAACCAAGCTGAGAGAGGGTCTACAAAATAATTGACCTGTCAAGGTAAAAAAGTACAAGGAAATATTTAATAACTGTTTCAAATTAAAAGACTACTATGACATAACAACTAAATACAATATATCATCTTATATTTGATCCTGGATTAGCAATAAGATAGCTATAAAGAATATTATCATAATAAGGACAAAACTTAAATATGAACTGCAGATTAGGTGGTATTTTATCAGTGTTAAATTTCTTGATTTTAATTATTATACTGCTGAGATGCAAATAATCAATTAAAAAGTATGTGTATTATATAATATACATTTAACTGTATTGTATTTATATAACAATAATTAATATTTATGTGCATGTTTATAGATATATAAACATACATATGTGTGTTTACATACATATGTATATAAACATGCACATATATACATACATATTACATGCATATATACATACACATACCTATATATGTATGTATAAATGTGTGTAGAGAGAGAGAGAGAGAGAAAAGAGAGAGAATAAAGCAAAATAGAAACAACTGTTCCTGGAGCTTTTTCATTATTGCTGCAACTTTTCTTTAGCTTTAAAATTATATTAAAATAAAAAGTGTTTTTTAAAAGTTTGTTACATGTTTAACTTTTAAATTGGGTTGAAATCTTAAACACTGAAATGTCAAAGTATAATTGACTTTTCGATATAACATTTTATTTAGCATTGTTTTTAAGTTTTATGCCTTACAATAAATTTTACAATAAAATTTGCTACATCAAAACTTCATGATACCATTTTTCAGAAGCAAGGTCAAAAACTTTGGGAGAATGACATTTGTGTTTATGCTCACAGTGATTTAAAGACAAAACAATCAGTAATAAATAAAATGAGTAATCCACAAGCCTGCTAAGTTTGAAGCCCAACCAAAGTGCCCTCCCTTCACAGAGGTTTCCCCTCAGCTCTTCAAGTAGAAATAATCTTCCAAATCTTACCTTATATACATAGTTTCTCTGACTTTCTTCGGACATATAAAACCTCCTGTCTTGGAAAATATACATTTTCTTTGACAATGGACTAAATACAACTCTTTAAAGGTAAAATTCCAATTTGCTTAAAATTTTTTCATGGTACCCAGATGCCCTCAAATAGATTAAACTCTATAATATTATATTATATGAATTTAAATATTACATATTATATTAAGTTTCATATGTCATATATATCAGGGGTGTCCAATCTTTTGGTTTCCCTGGGCCACACTGAAAGAAGAATTGTCTTGGGCCACACATAAAGTATACTAACAATAGCTGATGAGCTAAAGGGAAAAAAAATCACAAAAGAATCTCATAATGTTAAAAGCAAATTTACAAATTTGTGTTGGGCCACATTCAAAGCTGTCCTAGGCCATACACAGCCCTCGGGCCGTGGGTTCAACAAGCTTGGTATATATTATACATTCTAGCTATATCTCTCAAAAATCTTTATACCCCCTCATTGAGGCTTCAGTCATATTGGATTACTTTCAGTTCACCTAAGTCATTATGTTCTCCTTCAGAAATTTATAGTTTCTAAGTACCTCTGCCTAGAATATACTTTCTGCAAATTCTTCACTCAGCAATTTCATGCTTACCATTCAACCCTCAGTGTGGATATCTTTTGTTTCCGGAAGGCTTCTCTGAGAACCAAGTCTAAGACAGAGGTTCCTTCTATCACCATTGAGCATTCTTACTTCTAAGGCATTTACAAGTATAATTGTAATAGCTCTTTTAATGCTTTTAGTCCATTGTTAACTGTAACTTTTCTGTATTATTTTGTGTTGAGGAAATAACTCATCTCTGTATTTTATAAATTTCTTTAACACTGCCTTGCATAATTTATAGGTTGGCAATGACTAAATGCATATGTATGAGTATATCATACTTTTGCAAAATGCTACCTATGAATTTTGAGGTTGGGGACAAATATATCTACCTATGTATCTGTCTATCATCATCATCATCAACATCATCATTATTTTGTTGTTGTTGTTCACTGAGAATTATAAAGAATGATAGTTCAGTAGATAAGGGCATAACTAGCACCAAGATTTTGGCTCTACTAAGAAAAAAGAAGTCTGTATATCTATCATCTATTATCTATCTACACATACATGCATGCATATTGAATAACTATTTAATTGAATAACTATTTCTTTCCTAGAGAACGTCTTCAGTACATAATTTTATACTCTTATTCTCTTTTTCTCAATAGAAAAGGAAAAAGGAGTGGAAAAGACAGCTAACCCTTTGGGGTTTAGTATGCTAAAACAGTCCTGAAATACACAAGTTAAACTTGGCATACTTTGGATCTGGGCCAAAAACTATTTTTATTGGCTATGGAAAATGGAATTTTAGACTATGTTGGGCCATACTATAATTGTGGTTAGAAATGCATAATGTGGTGGTTGAGCATTCAGTGTTATTAAATGAATTTACGTATGGTGAAAAATGACTATTTTTCTCACTTAAGGCTAGTGCTGACAAAAAGCAAAAGAGTTTCACTAGTTAAACTTCTTAAGACCATTTCCTGAAGATATACCATAGATACATAAATGACAATCAGGAAATATAAAGAAACTTCCATCTAAATATTACAGTCTCAACAAGGTTGACAGAATGGCCTAAAATCCACTTTTTATTGGTATAAAAACAACAGTAAAACA
>PVKE010052153.1:0-10426 GCA_004027555.1 Craseonycteris thonglongyai | reverse complement strand
TAGTATTTTTGAGTTTGTTATTTATTTTTGACTAATTATCTATATATGTGTCTCTAACATGCATATGTCTTTTAATTTCTATGTAGTAAAATATCTTCCAGGTTTTGTTTATGGCTTCAGAATATCGGGTTTAGAAAATCCTTTTTAATTTCACTTTAAAATTATGCAATAGCTATCATTTCGTACACGGGTTTTTTTTGCACTGAACAGAAAACGGGATGATGTAATTAGCTTAGTTGTGTTTTTTTTTCTATAAAAGTTGAATAAATTTGAGGTTGAATCAGAGATAGCAGAAAGTGAAGTAAGGTGAGCCATCTTAAGGTTCTGAAACAGCCAAAAACAAATACAGAAAAGAGTACATAAATAAGAAATCTTGAATAAGCATCGGTATCAGAAGTATTTGTGATAGGGAGAAGGTTGATGAGCCTCTCTAAAAAAGGATGATTCAAAAGCTGGTGTTCTTGCTTCTGTGTAATACAGTTATAGAAGAAAACAGCCAGTAATACATAGCATTTTTCTTAACACTGAATGATGGGAAGAGTATATCTATTTTCATTTCAATTTGCTCTAATTTCCAAAACACCTTTAAATACAATACTCTATCTTATTTGTAGCTCATATACAAATGATTCAGATGTGCACAGTATAAGGAATACCTTACTATCACAAATGCACTTAATTCCAGCTATATGTCATACAATAAGTGTTTCTTTTACATATGAAATATTGAAGTGCAATATGTAATTTATCATTGTAACTTAAGTTGAAATTAGTTGTATAGTCAAAATAGATATATTTAAAAATAATTTTAAATCAGTGTAATACTTTTCTTGTGTTAATAATGAATAGAATAATTTTACCTTTAATTTTATAATTTTGAAATTAAATGTTTTATGTTCATTGGATTAAAATTTTAAATGTAAGACATTAAGCACTAAATGTATTAGAATAAAATTTGTGTGATTTTGGTGATAAGAAGTAATACAGAAAGAAAATAGAAGCAATTTAGTAAAAGTAGATTCAGTTATCTATATAGAGTTACTGTATTATTTTTTTAAGATTTTTTTTATTGTTTTTGACAGAGACAGTCAGAGACAGAGAAAATGGAGAGGGCCCAAAACAGTCTCCACAGTTGTATGTCATCAGATTTTGACATGCTGTCCTTCCACATAGGTGGGTTGGGGCCACGCAGGGCAAGAACTGGGGCCTCTGGCGTGAAAGCCACACCCCATTGAGCTGGGGCCAAACTAGAGAGCCAAAACTAAACTGGGGGCCTCCCACATGGGAAGCACACCCCATTTCAGCACATGAGTTTGCACAGTCCAGGGTCGGGATTCGATCCTCAGTCCCCAGGGCTGTAAAGTGAGCACTTAACCTGCTGAGCCATCCTGGATTCCCTAATGTATCCTTTTATTTCCTGTATTTTGTATGGGACATAACTTGCCATTAAATATTATTAGCAATCAATAGAATAAATATTTAAAATGTATATGACAGAGGGTAAAATATACCTACCACGGAGAATGCTTCAAAGTGATAAGAAAAAACCAATTACTTCAAAAATTGTCAAAAAAATTTCAGTAATCAGTTTCATTAGAGAAAAACCTAGTAGCCAAAAAGTTTACGATAGAAGGCTAAACTATTTTTAAATAATGTTTCTGTCAAAGAAACTTATTTTATTTTGTCCATCATTTTGAAAAATTAGAATCACAACCTTACACTCTGGTGAAAATATGAGGAAATGAACACTTTCATAGAACACTGTTAATTTTTTTTTAATTTATTATTATTATTTGTGATATAGAGAGATAGAAACAGACAGTGAGAGAGTGAGAAAAGGGGGAGGGTCCAGAGCAGTCTCCATAGTTTTATGTCATTAGTCTATTATGTAGTTTCACTCCTTAAGTGGGCATGGGTTTGTGCAGTGCAGGATCGAGTTGTGGGCCTCGTACATGGAAGGCATGCCCCCAGGAGCTGTGGGACTCTTACATGGGAAGCATACCCAGGGTGGGAGCTGAACCAGGGCTACCCACATGGGAAGTTCACCCTGGTGAAGACCCTACTGGAGATACACCCCAGTTCAGCATATGGGTCTGCATGGACCGCTGCCGGGGTATGATACTTGGACCCTGGGATTGCAAGAGAAACGCTCAACCCTCTGAGCTACCCAGTATCCCCCACTTTCATACCTTGTTAATAACAATAATAACTACTACAGCCTTAATGGAACATAAATTGCCTTTATCTTTAATGTTACAAAAACAAACCATATATTTTCCCCCAGAAATCCATATGGAATCTACCATATGGAAGTAAAGGAGAACATATATGGATACAGATTGAGTAAAAAGGAGAGAGAGAGACTAAGAGAGAGAGGTTGACTGAGAGGAAAGTATATGTGTATATATGTATCATATATACGTCTGTGTATCTATCACGATATAAATAGACATAGAAATACATTGTGGCTTTTGTTTACTGGAAAGACACTGGTAAAAATTGAATGTCTAATAATATTTTGCAAGACAATAATTATTAGTGTGTTATAAAGATCTTACATAATATTATGAAATGTGTGTATGTGTATATAAACAGCAAACAGCCAACATCAATTTCAGAATAATTTATAAAGTATTGACTATATTTGGGGAAAAAGACATAAAACTCCTTGAGAGAGGATGTGTGTATTTGTGTATGTGTGTATATGTGTATGTGTGTATAAATTATTAAAATAAATAAATCAGGCTGTTAATATTTGTTAAAAAGTGAGTGAATAGGGGATTTATGAGTATGAATTTATATGAATTCCAGAACAACTATTTACTTTATGCGTTGTTTAAATATTTACAGAAAATAAATTTCTACTATTGTAATGTTGAAAAAAATATAATAAATGTAAAAATAAACGACAATTGAACTACAAATAAATGCTTATGAATATTAAAACAAAAAGATTTTTAAAAATATCACTGTTAATATTATAAACAAATGGTTTTGGGTCTCTAACTTTGTACATTTTATTTATAAAACCATTCACTCTGTAAATGACAGTAAATATTTTTATAATAAGTTGGCCATTTCCATGGAACTATTTGAGTAAAAATTTAAACATGTATGCTGTTATTATAAAATACAAGACACAAATACGTTTAACCTACATAGGATTTTTCTTCTAATCTATGATGGAATGCATTCATCCTTTCACTAGTTTTTGAGTTGAACGTAAAATGTATGAATAATTAAAGGATTAACGATGTACTGGTTGCTAAATTCAATACACAGATTGGGGGATAACTGAACATGTGAATAGATTATCATTTTGAATTATGCTTTCTTCCAATTAGGATGACTTAAAATGAATCTCGTAATGTTCTGAAATTTAAAAAAAATTACCGTATATTGCTGTGTATAATGTGCTTCTGTGTATAATGCACACCCACGTTTTTGTTTATTGTTTTTTGTTTTTTTAAGATTTATTTTTATTGTTTTAGACAGAGAGAGAGAGATACAGAGACAGAGAAATGGGATGGCCCAGAGCAGTCTTTATAGTTGCACATCATTGGTTTTTTCCACATAGTTTCATTCCACAGGTGGGATCAGGGCTGCACAGGGCAGGCACTGGGCCAGGGTCTGACCCCGGTGAGAACCAAACTGGGGGCACTCCCCAGTTCAGCATATGGGTTCGCGTGGGCTGGGATTCAGTCCTTAGTCTCCAGGGCTGCAAAGTGAGCGCTTACCGGTAACCCACTGAGCCATCCCGGCTTCCCCTACCCACGTTTTTGGCCCAAACTTTCAGGGAAACACTTTTTTGTTTTCATTTTTTAATTCTAATTTTTATTTGTTTATATATAGGCTTTTTTTTAATGATAAAGACATTTTAGTGTTTCTTTTTTTAACATATGGTACAATAAATTTTCTGTAACAAATAATTACAAAACAAAAAAACAAATACCAGCTCATAGAAAAGAAAGCGGGCTAGAAAGATGGGAAAGGGACAGATGGGGCCACAAATAGTGACCCAGAGCTGGCAGAATAGAGTAAGCTGGTAGCTCAACGACATGGACCTAAAAGCAGTCCTGGATGGGTTGAAAGCCAAGAGATGACAAGGGTGGAGGCACAGTAGGCTGAAGTGTGGTATGACCCTGGACAAGCTGGGGCCCCAGCCAAAGTGATTATTGTATTCCAGGGTATTATTGTGCGTATGGATATCATTATTGATTTCTAAAGTTATACATACTTTTAACTCATACACATAAGTAAATTAATTTAAAAACATTTATATAGATACAGAATTAGTAGTCCCACGTATAGTGCTCATCCTTATTTTTCTCTCACAAATTTGGGCAAAAAAAGTGTGTGAGATACAGTATGTGTAGATGTTATTGATATTCTAGGTCAGTAGTAGAAAATGTTTTTTGAAGCAAATGGAATCCTTCCTTTCAAAGGACATCATTAGTCAGAGTTTCTGGTCAGGTAGATATGAAGCTGATTCACTTAGCGATTTTGGGCTCTGCCACTACCATTTCCTGCTCCCACACCTTCTCTAGCTCCTAAAATGCTAAATTGATAAGGAAAAGAAAAAAGGATGGATATAGAAAAAGGAAATCCTTACAAAAAGTGTTATCTCAGTCACATCCAGTCTGAATGACAGATAAAAGGAGAACTGATTTGCTATTCTCTTGAGCACCTTTCCCAGAAGTGTCACTTATCAACACTTTTAAAGATAGTATGTTGACAGGATAGTTCTTAAAACAATAAAAGTAGAGGAAGTGTGTAAAAGTGGAACCTGGAGGCTCTTACAGGACTGTATTACTTGTTTCTGCTTCTTCCCAAACAATTTCACAGGCCCCACTGAGACCTGTCCCTTGGCTTGGTTCTTCTGATGATGAGACCCAACTTGCCTAAATCCTCTCATCTCTTCTCACACAAACATTACAAAAGAACTTGGGGCTCTGTGAAAAAAATTCACTGTTAAAAAACAGCACAAAAATCACTATTTAATTTTTAGATCTAGCCAATAATATTATTCTTTAATCTTCAGTGATGGGAAAAATCTGAAATTTCAAATGTGTACGTGGTGTATTATTCTTTATTAGTTATTCTTCAATTTATTTTTTCAATATCTTATTAGATTCATGATTGACTTATTTATTCATTTGTATATTTATTCATTATTTCAAAATTTACTTAGTGTATTGGAGTTTTCCAGAGAAACAGAACCAACAGGATGCACAAATATAGAAACACTCTTTCTCTCTCTTTCTCTCATACACACACATACACACAGAAAAAATTTAAAGAATTATTATACTTCATATAACTGTGGGAGCTAACAAGCCTAATCTTATGGCATCCTGGTAGGCTGGTAACCCAGAAAAGAGTTGATATTGCAACTCAAGTCTGAAGACAATCTGGAGGCAGAATTCCTTCTGTCTCTGGAGACCTTAATTTTCTGAAAACTTTCATCTGATTGGATGAGGCTCACCAACATCATGGAGGATAATCTGCTTTATCTAAAGTCTATTATTTTAAATGTTAATCACATTTCTTTAAAAATTACCTGTACACTGGTCAAACATCTGGGCCCTATAGTTTAACCAGGTTGGCACATATATTTAACTATCACACTGAGTTTCAAATACAAAAAGTTTAAAAGTTTGTTGCGTGAATAACCTTGTGGTGAAGATTGGAAAGGTAGGGAAAGAGACAGACACAAGGTCAACTAACTAGATTGCAATAGGAGAAGCAAAGTAACAGATATTTAATAAAATGTCAAGGGATCTAAGAGTAGGAAGTGAATAATTTTGCCTGAATAAAACAAGAGGTACATTGATGTTTGAGATGCAAACCTTTTGTCCGGAAATTGAGCCCAGAAGAGCAATTGCACTAGAGAGAAATTTAAAGAGATATGTGAAGCTTCATCTTGGGGCTCACATGGAACTTGTTCTGGGCTCAGTTCCAAAATATTTGCAAACTTAAGCTGGGTTTCAAATTTTATAGTGTAAACTAATATGCATTGGGATCTTTTGGAGTTTAAGGCATTGTCTTAAGAAAAAATCTTTTTCCCCCAGGTAGATTCTATTTTATAAGCATGATATATAACTATTAGTTTGATTACATCTGCAGAGTTTTTGGAAGACTGTTTTTAACTGCTTTAAACTGCGAGCTATGCAGTTTTTCCATTTGAAATTTTTGTAGTAGAATCTTTGCTCAGCAAATTACAAAGGTTTTGTTTTGTTTGTTTTGTTTGTTGCAGAGTTTTGGCAGCTAAATTCACCCTGAACCCAGTGGGCTGTCTTTCTTCAGCATGCTACATTAGAGGAACAGTTCTATACCCTGAGGGTTTTTGGAGTTCCTTTGTTCAGCTAAGAATTAAATCAAATTCCTGAAAGTGGATCATTTCTTTCAAGGCTTAGTTTAAATGATCATTGACAAATCAAGCTAGACAGTAATTAGCTCTCCTATTGAAATTAACATATTTTATATGTATTAATGTGAATATCAGAAGAGGCACACTGTCAATCTAGATTTCATTAAAGAATGTTACATATCTTCCAAAAAATGTATTCTGGCAAAAGATCCTAGAATCCAATTTCATCCTGAACGAGTCTCTTCCTTGCTGTTTGTGGTTTGGTCACACTGGCCTCCTAGTCCAACTGGACTGGTCCAACTGGTTCAAGACTTTCTTTCTCATGACCTTTATAGTCCTTATTCCATGGGGTCCTGGAAAGCTATTTTACTGTTTCTTTTATGATTTGGAGCTCTTCATCCTTCAAGTTTTACCTTGTATTTTATCTCCGGAGAGAAGCTGTCTTTGGCCATCTCACATATAACAGGCTTTCCCACCACTCATTTCTCTGGTCCACTGGTCTTTATAAGAGCACTCTTTATTTCTATCAGAGCCTATATGACAATATTACATTGTGTTGTCTATTTATTTATTTACACAAAAAGAGTCTGCTTTCCCTACAAGAAAATATGCTTTATTGGAATTAAAACCTCTCTGTCCTTTTTCTTTTTTTTTTCACAATCGCATCCTCAGTACCAAATATGAACAAATTAGTGTTTTTTGATCAAACAATGGAAACAATACAGTGTATTCATGAGAAACAAAATGTTATTAAGAGTGAATTTCTTAGAAAAAGTAAGGGATATAATATTATAGTTTTTTTTTTAATTTGCAGTGAAATGTCAATAATGATATACATCTTACTTAAAAGTAAATGTAAGATAAATGGCAAAACACAGAAATTAGAAAAGGGAATGGTCCACATCTTGGACCCATTGGCCGTATCAAGAAATAAAAAAAAAAAGGTCAAATTGTAGGAAAGGTAAGAAGACTTTGTGAGTTTTTTATTTAGGGAACGTTGTTTCTCTTCTGGTCTCTTGACCTCCCACCCCATTTACCTCTTTAAAGCTCAGAGAGGGACACAAATAAGATCAGTCTGAGACATGTAAGATACATAAAATTGGAATTACCACTATATGAGAAACCCAATTTGATTATAAAATCTGATAAAAATGACAGCTTTGAGAGTGACTTACATTCTCAGTAATTTTTGTTCTGGAGGTGAACATCGGTTTCCAGGGTCTTAGAAAGGAGTCAAAAACAATCATCCAGATTTAGAGTAGAGATACTTGTACTAAAGTCACAGAATTAACAGGAGAAGAATCCCTAAACAAGGAACTCTCTGAAAGACCAAAGAAACTCCACAAGAGAAGATGTCATATTTAAGCATCCACCAAGCCCATAGAGCTATAAAACCACTCATCATGTAAATTGATGAGGATCAGAATAGACTTTTTCATCCTCTATCTTCTCCTAACAACCCCCCCCCCCACACACACACACTTCTCTCCACCACCTTGCCTTCCACACTTATTTTAGCTTTTCCAAGGTCTGTAGCATTGGCTAGAAAGAGGTAGCACAGATTAGAGAGAGTGTGTAGGTGCTTACTTCACCTCTTTCCCCAAAGGCAGGCAGTATCTAGTATAAATCTTTTCTTGGAAGGTGTTGAAATGTTTTAATTTTAATGGAGATTAAATTATTTGAGTAATAGCTGAGTTCTATTGCAAGTGGCAAAATGTCTATTTACTAAAATCAATCATAGTATTCATGGGATCTGGCTACCGGTAAATGTGCATCCATGGAAGGGGGCTGGGGAGATTACCCCCATTGAATAAAGTTTATTTATTTATTTATTCATTTTAAGTTTTATTTTATTGTTTGAGAGGTGTGTGTGTGTGTGTGTGTGTGTGTGTGTGTGTGAGAGAGAGAGAGAGATAGATAGAGAGAGAGAGAGAGAGAGAGAGAAAGTGGAGAAAGCCCAGAGCAGTCTCCATAGTTGTACATCATTAGTTGTGACATGGTTTCATTCCACACAGGTGGTTGTGGGGCTGCCCAGGGTGGAAAATTAACCAGTGCTTCCCTCATGGGAGGTGAGAACCTTTGATGCCCAGCCATCCCAGTGATTACTGGTTCAGCATATGGGTTGCACAGACTGGGGCCAGGAATCATACTGGACCTCGCAATTTTGAGGCAATCCCTCAACTGCTGAGGTATCCTGGTGTCCCCCCTGAATAAGTTTTAAAGGGTTAAAGAGAGAAGTAAATCTATGTGTTGATCTTATCTCATCAATCAGGTCTTCCAACATACCAGTTACAGAAAATTTTTTTTATCTGAATTATTCTTTTAGAATTTACAGCTGAAATTTGTCTTTCAATCCATTCTCTATACAGCAGCCATCTTTTAAAAGCTCAAATCAGATTATGACAATCCCCTTCTTAAAACCCTCCAATTGCTCTTTAATGCCTTTAGGATAGAATTTAATCTCCTGAGAATAGCATAGAGCAGGGATTCCCAACCCCGTGCCCATGGGCGCCATGGCACCCGCGGCCTGATTTGTGTGCGCCCGCCATTATTTGACTGCATCAGAAGTTTTTCATAAACACTAAGTAAAACTATAATTTATTTTTATACATTTGTTAGAATTTAAAAATATTGTTTGAGTATCTACACAGGTTTATTATATTCATTGGTATGTTTGCGATATCGTATGTATAAGTTTTTCCCTAGCTTTTGCCTTTGTACATGTCGCGTCTTGTGTAGCCGCTGCGCTCTTTAAACTCTCCTCCACCCAACCGGGAGACGCCAAGTTGCCATTTTGATTGCGGTTGCTGGACTGATCGGGTCGTGACGGTTAGCTAGGATCACAGTGTTTTTATATATTCAATTTTAAATGAACTAAAAGCGAAATAGGTAATCTATTATTATGGTGGCAATTTGATATGATATTGTAGTTCTATAACTATTTTTATTTTTATTGTTTTAGTCCTAAAATGAGTGGACCAAATAAGAGAAAATGAACCTATAATTTTAACACAGACTGGGAGGAATCATATTGTTTCATTAATTTAAAAGGTAAATGCGTTTGCCTGTTGTGTGGCAGTAGTATTGCAGTGCCGAAAAAACATAATGTTGAATGTCACTTTCAGACAAGTCATACCACTTTTGATAAGAATTATTCACTTAAATCTGAAGTAAGAAAGAAAAAAAATGTATCAACTAAAATTAAGTTTACTCAACAGACTGTTTCCACTAGACATGTGGAAAAATCTAAAAAGGCAACCATTGCTTCTTTCAAAATTTCTCACATGCTCGCAAAGAAGAAAAAACCTTTCCAGGATGGTGAATTGTTAAAAGAAGCATTTCTGACTGCTGCCGATTGTGTTTGAGGAATATTCTAGCAAGCGTGAGATTATGTCGGTGATACAAGACCTACAGTTGTCAAATGACACAGTCACAAGAAGAATACAGGCAATTTCAAAAGACTTGCAAACTCAGTTAAAGACTGACTTGGAAATATGTGACTGCTTCTCTCTGCAATTTGACGAGTCAACAGATATATCAGACACCGCACAGTTGGCAGTTATGGTGAGAATGGTATTTAGTAACTTCACAGTAAAAGAGGAGCTGTTGCAAATATTACCAATAAAAAGACAGACGAGAGGTGAGGATATTTATAAAACTTTCAGAACATACGCCAGGTCGATCTACATGCCTTTGCATAAGTTGTCTGCGATAACTACCGATGGGGCACCAGCAATGGTTGGTAAAAACAAAGGATTTCTTGCCCTTTGCAGGAAAGATGAATCATTTTCAAACTTTATGTCCTACCACTGTATTATCCATCAGGAAGCTTTGTGTTGTAAAATACTGCCCTTTGCACATGTTATGAAAATAGTCACAAAGATAATCAACTCTATTTGAGCAGCTCCATTGCAACACCGACTTTTCAAGGCCCTGTTAGAAGATACTGAAGATAAAGAACACGATCTCATCCTGCATACTGAAGTACGTTGGCTCAGTAAAGGTAAAGTTCTTACAAGATTTGTGAACTTCATTGAAGAAATAAAAACATTTATA
>PVKE010052152.1:0-10429 GCA_004027555.1 Craseonycteris thonglongyai | reverse complement strand
TAGGTCTCTGTGTCTTTGTTACTTTCACTTTTATATTCCACCTATAAGTGAGGTCATGTGTTTCCTGATTCTTTCAGTCTGACTTATTTCGCTTAATAAGATGGTCTCTAGGTCCATCCATGTTGCCAGAAATGACTGTAATTTATCATTTCTCATCGCTGAGTAGTATTCCATTGTGTAAATGTACCACATCTTCTTAGATATAGAACTTTTAAGCATCGCTGGGTATGAGGCATATGATGGCACTGTATCAGAGGCATCGCATTTATTATCTCCTGGAAATTACAATGCACAAGCTATAGACAATACAGTTGGCCCTAGAACAACACAGGTTTGAACTCTGAAGGTCCACGTATATGTTGGTTTTTTTTGGTTTTTTTTTTTCAATAAATACCATAGGTCCTTCTTATTGCAGGGTTTCATATCATGGATTCATCCAGCCATGGGTCAAAGCAGGATTTTCATATTCCCAACTGTGGTTTTCCAGCAGTATTTTTGATATGTGGTTGGGAATCCACAGCAGGGAATGTGAAAATACTGTTTTTGATCCCTTGTTAATTGAATCCACAGATGTGAAGGGCAGACTGTAGAGTCGAAATCTATATGGCTGGTTTCCACAACACAGAGTTCTCGTGCCCCTGTGTCCACAGTTGTTCAAGGCTCAACTGTACAGTAATGTCAAGGTAAGAAATACTCAGCAAATATAGGAATTAGACACTTGCTTTTTATCTTTTACAGTAAATTAATTCAGATTTAAGCCTTGTTTCAAGGCATTAGCATCCATCAGCAAATTAAAGTAGATATAACTTTCTCTAAATAGATGTGTATTTTAGACATCTTTATTTTATAGAAAGGCACAGCCTCCCCCCTACTCTTTATGTACTGACACAAGGCTTAACTGTTTTATTTAAGTTAACAGAAGGCTATTATCTACCATTATCTGTCGCTCTACCCCATACTCATTAATTTGTAAGGCACTGTTTTCTAATATTGACAATTGATCAGTGATCTCGGTGCTTCATCTGTATATGGTGTAGCTTATCAGGGAAAACTATGACAGTTTAATCACTGCTTGTGTATTTACGATGTTAATTTGTCTTCTTGGTTAAAGGCATCCCGATTCCTGTGCCTGAACTAATATATTTACTATTACTTTTCAAATCCATGTATTTACATCAAAATAGTACCCACATGATGGTTTTCATTGGAAGTTTTGTTAAGGTATTAATTAATTTTGCTCTAATATAGCTGTTATAAAGTGAATATGTTTAAGGTGGCTTTGAGTCTTACATATGGGTGGCCTTTTTGTCAGAAGTGTTGCTGTTATGACTTGGTTTACTGTAGAACTAGACTCAGAAGGGTGTAACACATTTCAATTATTGAGGGGAGGGTACTTTCTCAACTCTGTAACCATGAGCTACACAGGGCAGCCAATTGATTCTTTACTTGCAAACACAGAAGAAGGCTTTTTGGATGGAAGTCAATATATATGATACCTTTCAGCTCTATGGTGCGTAACTTTTTATAATGACCCACTTTGCTGGAGTCCTGCAATTGGTACCCGGCTAGATCACTTTGGCAATGTGCTTTTGTATGTGTAAAGAAATCTTCAGACTTGAGACCCTTTTCTAATTCTTTGCTAGTTGGTTTTATGGTGTCATTTTTTTTTTAGTTGGTACTGTTTCTATGTTACCTGGAGAACCTAAATTTCCATCTGAAGTAATCCATAGAGTTTTCAAAGGAAATCTCTTGTTGTTGTTGTTGTTGTTGTTGTTTTTTTTTGGGGGGGTTCTATCACTGACTACCCTTCTTAACATCAACATTCAGAAAAGTGGGGGAAATAATTTCTTTTTATTAATCTCAAATCATTGTCACCTTTACCTGTCTCTGTCTACATCACCACTCCAAGTGAAATTAATGCATCTTTATTACTGGAAACATAGATCCTGATATAAGACTTAAAACAACATGAACAAAGGTGATAAGTAATGCCAGGATGGCAAATTCTAAGTAATTTCCTCCAAATTCTTTAACATTGTTATCACTTCTATTAAAAAAA
Source organism: Craseonycteris thonglongyai (assembly GCA_004027555.1). Taxonomy (NCBI): domain Eukaryota; kingdom Metazoa; phylum Chordata; class Mammalia; order Chiroptera; family Craseonycteridae; genus Craseonycteris; species Craseonycteris thonglongyai. Next base: position 8,370 of record PVKE010052152.1, on the reverse strand, counting down.
ACAAACAAACGAAAAAACCAACTGAACAAGCATAACACATCACCAAAGCTTGTACCCCTTTCAACATACAACATGGTAGAGGGGTTAAAGGCAGAGGATTTGAAACCAGGCTCAAAATGGAATACTAAATCTGTCATTTGCTAGTCTTGTGACCTTGGGAATATTACTTAACCTCCTCTATGGTCCTTAATTTTATCATTTTCTTTCTTTCTTTTTTTTTTTATTGTTAAATTTATTGGGGTGACATTGATTGATATAAATTACATTGTTTCCAGATATACAATTCTACGTTATATTTTTATCATTTTTAAAGGGAAGATGGGATGATAAATAAGATCAATAGATTGGCACAAATTAAATCTCCAACAAATTGTAGACATTTTTGTCATTATAGTCCATGATCTCTTGTTTGCAATTTTAAAGTCTGAACACCAAAATATTTTTTATAAGTTTGGTGCTACCTATTTGGACAAAAGCCTTAAACTGAACAGATTTGAGGCTACTTACACTTTATTTTGTGTTAATATTCATTCATTTTGTATGGAAATATTACTATTGTTGATTCTGAGGTGCTGTTGTATTAATAATAGATTACCTTCCTAAAATAAAAAAAAACTTTCTGAATTCTGAAATACATATAATCTCAAGGATTTCTTAAGAAAGTCTAAAATTTGTTATCATGCAGAAGTTGCTTGTTGTTCATATGGTTCCTCATGATGTCACAGAAATCACTGCTGTGGTTTGCCAAAGGTTTAGTGCTTGTAAGGGAATTGCCAGCATTGACACATTCCCCTTTTCAGAGATCCTGAGAGCATTTGAAACAAGGATGAGATTTCTTCTGTACTTGTGCTGGCATTTATGTCATAGGGTTTTCATACAAGTCACTTAATAGACCAAAATAAAATTGTCATAAGTATGAAAACTGAATAGCTACATGCTGCAAAAATTCTAATTTTTGAATGCCCTTTGCTTCTATTATGGTGCTTGAAAAGGCAGGGCATTTTCTGATTTTCCTTGTGTATTGGTCTCCTTTGGGAATTCTCATGAAGCAAAATCTCTGCACATGGGGATCAAGAGCTTTTCAGTAGCTACAGGCAACAGAATATAACTGCACTTGCCCTCAGTTCCTCAAGTTACTTAAAACCTGCCATGATAATACAATTCCTTTCTTTCATTACTGGATTTCTTTTTTCTTTCTCACCACTGACTTTACGTCTTTCCCTTTCAGATGCTTTGTTTCTGGTCTTATGTATTATCTCCATTCATATAATCCTGACAAGAAGGTATATTAGTTAAGTATTGCTTCAAAACAAATGACTCCACATTTTTTAATCTTAAAACAACATTACTTTGGGGTGGTTCTGACTCAGGCCCTCTCATGAGGTGGCAGTAAAGATGTTAAGTACAGGTCTGCAGGCATCCAAAGGCTTGACCGAGGCTGGAGCACCTACTTCTAAGCTCACTCATGTGGCTCTTTGTTAGAGGTCTCAGTTCCTCCCTATTGGGTATCTCTGTAAGTGCTCATTTGGGTTTCCTTACAGAATGGTGGCTGGGTTCAAAAAGGAAGTACTCTGATGAATAGGGCCACAAATTCTGTATCATCTTTTATGAGTTATCATCAGAAGCTTCAAAGCATCATGCCCACCACATTCTTTTTGTCAGTTCCATTAAGGGGATAGAAAATAGATCCTACCTCTTAATGGGGAGTGGCAACATTCTGAAAGAGAATGGAGAAATATGGAAATACTGCTGTGGCAAAATTTTTAGAAAGTATTATCTACCACACTAGATTTTCTATATCATAGAGTACTCAAGTTAGATGAAATCCATTTTGGCCAGAATTGGGAGTAAGAAGAAGGGGTAGCATAAGGGAGGACCACCAGTTGTTCTCTACAATGTAAAGGGAGATAGTCAGGGCTCTATTATAGTTTCATCTTAGCCACCATCTCCCTTAAATATATTCCCATCTGATTAGGCTGGCTGAAAACATAATGTAAAGTCAAGTGGTTACCTGAGGTTAGTAAGGGCGAAGGTGGGTGGGAGAGCTTGGGGGGCAGGGGGAGAGTAGGGAGGGGGAATCAAGCACATGGTGATGGAAAGTGAGCTGATTCTGGGTGGTGAGCACATAATGCGATATATAGACAATGTAATATAGCATTGTACACCTGGAAACAATGTAATTTATATCAATTAATGTCACCCCAATAAATTTAACAACAACAACAAAAATAATTAAATAAAAGAAACACATCTTTCTACTTAGTTTTTTTACTTATGACTTCCCTAAGCTTATTTGCTAGGAAGATAATTAGAAGTTTGATGTTAAGATCATCATTTCTTATCACTTAGCTGGGATGGCCTGAAATTTACTTTAAAAAAAGTGATATTTGATTGCTTAATTGCTGATTAGAAATGGCTGATATGAGATTATACCATATTCTATTTTGAAAATTCTGATTTCTATATGTAAGTGAAATAGAAGCCCATTACAGAAATAATGTTAATGCATGAGATAATGCCAGGGGAATAATATAGACCCATATCATAGAATTTCTTTTCATATTTATGTATAGAAAGGGTATGCTTTTACCTAGAGTATGACCTGCATCTATCATGAACATGTTTTTTTAAGAAGTCATTGAGCGAGATAGTTATTCTTTAATCTTTATTCTTTTTCTCTTAAATTAGAGCTAGGTCTATTTAATTCTGTTCTAATTTGAAAGGCTAATCCTGGAGGTTATTGGGGTTCTGGGACTTATTTGCCGATTAAGTGGAAAATTTTGTGTGAACTCTTACTGTGTATGCAGAGGACAAGACCAGTGAAGGACTAGGAAGACTCCATATATCTGCCATTTTGATCAACCTGTCTTGTTAGGATGTCAACATTACTGGTGATCAGGCCTGTCCCTGATTGGCATAAGCTGCACTAACTCTTCTTTATATATCCTTTGCTACCCATCAACCATTTCATTTAAAGTTCTCACTAATTTATTCTGTGCAAACGTAATTTGTGTTTATATAAAGCATGTCAGAACAAGGTGCACAACCAACATAGTAGCTATTTCAGTTTTAAGGTATATAGGAGAACACATAAAATATATATATTAGGAAACTAGGGAAGAAAAGCAAATGGGAAGATGAAAAGGAAAATCCCCTCACAGCGGAATATTAGAACTTGGACTTTTAGAAACTTGCCAATTGTTTTCTAAGCAATGCCTAAAGTGTGCTAAAAATTACTTTTCTGACAGGTTCTTTACTCTGGGACTGAGAACAATTATACATTGGTTTCTGAGGCTTTTTTGTAATTGCTCTGGCAGGATACTGGAATGTTTCCCTGTTGTTGCCTGTTCTGAAAAGTCTGTCTTCATGTTCCTGTCTTTCAAGCCCCCTAATGACATTAACCCATCTTGAAGCCTGTGGTACTTGATATCTACACACTTCCTGTTATGCACAGTCCTTTAGTCTTTTTCAGGATGGTTTTCTTGCTTTCTGTTTCATAGGCCATGTTTCATCATTTAGCCCATGCTGTTCCCTCTTTACTCTTAGGAGCAAAGAAACATTTCTTAAGTGTACCATGACTGACAAAGATAGAAGAGAGAGTCACTGCTTTCAAGAAACTCAGTGGTTGAGCTAATAAGCCTTCACTTTGGAAGATACATGTATTTCAGGGTTATATACAAGTCAGTTTTTAAAATATTAGTACACATTGTTTTAATCAGATTTCTTACCATATAGTAATAATATTAATAATAATAACCACAGCTTATTTTCTATATAATTTTTAGAATTTTAAAACATTTATTCCTATTATCTTGTTTGATTCTGGGGTAGCTCTTATTTCTATATTTTGGATTAATAAATTAAAACTCATAAAATGTATCACAGGGAAAGCTGGGATGGCTCAGCCGGTTAAGCGCTCGCTTTGAAGCCCCGGGGACCGAGGATCGAGTCCCGGCCCCGGCCCATGCGGACCCACATGCCCTGCACAGCCCTGTGCCCACCTGTGGAGTGAAACTATATGGAACACTAATGTCAACTATGGAGACTGCTCTGGGCCCTCCCCCTTCTCTCTGTCTCTCTCTGTCTCTGTTTCTGTCTGTCAAAAATCAATAAAATAAATCTTTAAAAAAAAAAAATGTATCACAAAATTGTGACTTAGGAAGTATATTCTGGAGCTGGGACTAGAACTCAAAAGCCCTGACTCTTAGCTGTATTTTAGTTCTCCTAAACCACACTTTTCATTTATTGGTTAACTGAGGCTAGGCACTAAATTGGAGGGAATTGGTATTGGATGAAGAGAAAAATAATTTTAGATCTTGGTACAATATTAGATATTATAACAGTTCTGGATAGAGGGCTCTGTGTCATTTATGACCATAAGAGGACAATGATATATGTTTGTCTGGGGTAAGGTATCAGAGTCAACCTTATCTATTAAAAGTGTTGTATAGAGTCATGCCTGTGTTTCAAAGTCAGGAATGAAAGCTTTCCCTTTTCTATTTTCTTTTGTTTTTTTTTAAATTTAACTATAATTTTTCCTAGTCCTAGATCCTCAGACTCAAGGCCAATACTATTTGTAGTTCTAATTTTCTTTTCTAGAAGGGTTAAATAAACCTTTGTGGATTCATGAAAATGGTTTTGCGACTCAACTTCCAAGGTGTAAAGGGAAGATTTTTCACATAGCAACAAGTAATTCTCCAGACACCTGCTGGGTGTCCTATACGTCAACTCAGTTCTGACACTATTTATCAGAGATAACACCAGATTCCACAGATTGAGGGCTCAGTCTTACAAGATTTCCCTCCTTTCACTCTAGGTATCAGTAAAAACCAGGTTATTTATTACCTGTGATTCTGACTACTGACTTGCTATAGCGTGAAGATTCCAAAATTGCCTCCTTGGACTTCATGTGCCAATCTCTTCTGACTGACTGGCTGTAAATTAGAGATCCCCACCACCTCCTGACCAGGTTCAGTTAATTTGATAGAGCTGTTTATAAAACTCAGAGAAATATTTTATTTACTAGATCACTGATTTGTTAAAAAAGAATATACTTGTAACTCAGGAACAGCCAGGTGGAAGAGATACATAGGGCACATAGGGCAAGGTATGGGAAAGGTGTTCAGTGTGTCATGCCTTCTCCACATATGCCATTCTCTTCCACGTCCATGGTTCAATAACTTAGAAACTACAAATGCTGTTCTTTTTTTGAGGTCAAATTGGTATATAACTTTATGTTAGTTTAGCAGGTATGCGGCATATTAATTGAATCTTTTTATACACTCAAAGAATCACCACAATAAGTCTGTCACCATACAATGACCCCCTTCACCCATTTTGTCCTCCACCCCAATCTCCTTCCCCCCTCTGAGAACCACCAACCTGTATATGTATCTATGAGTTTGGCTTTGTTTGTTCTATTTTGTTGTTGTTGTTGGTTCCACTTTATTTTAGATTCCACATATAAGTGAAATCATATATATGGCATTTATCTTTTTCTAACTTCTGGGTTTATAGAGTGGCTTCATTACATAGTTATAATTGATTAAGTTATTGGCCATTGGTCATTGATTTCACTTCCAGTCCCTCTTTCTCCCCAGAGGTTGGGGGTGGGTATTGATAGTTCCAACCCTCCAATCACATGGTTTGTTCCCCTGGAAACTGGTCCCCATTCTTAGGTTACATAAGGGCTTTCCAAAAGTCACCTCGTTGACAAAACAAAGGACACCTTTCTCTTCTTATCCCAGGATATTCAAAGGGTTTTGTGACCTCTGTGCAAGGACTAGGGTCAAAGACCAAAAACATATATTTGTTATGATAAATCACAACGTCATACCCACAAAAACAAATAACAACAACAATAGACGAAGAACTCATTTTGTTCATCAGAACTGTGAAAACTTTCAATGTTAACCTCCTGGGGTTAGAAACAGTAGTTCAATGCTACTTAAATGGTCAGTTAAAAATAGGTAAAAGGATTGCATTAACATTTTGTTGTTCTATCAGTCATTGTGGTACTGATATGGATATATATATATCCCTTTAAAATAACTTTGAGGTTGCTTAATTTTATTTTATTTTAATTGTTTTGTTTAATGTTTAAATCTTTAGGTCAATTCACCAAACAAATCACCCTTTCCAGGGCTTTAAATTGACTTCCTAGAGGGCTCTAATCTCTGTATTTTTACACCCTCTATGTGCTATCTGGAGTATAGACAATACTGTCTACTCAGGAAGAGAACTCGGATTCCTATAACCCTCAACCACTGCCCTGCCTCGCCTTTCTTCCTCCTGCTTTCTGATCAGGCAAATATAAAGTTGGTGATTAAAGTCAAAAAGTGTAGATTAATCACTACAGTCGAAGGTTCATGATTTCTACCTCAATGTTAGCCACACCGAATTCCAGTGGTTTAAGAGGAGAAAACGCTGTCATTGTCGATCATCAAATGTCAAACGTCTAAAATTATTCGATGTTATGAGTTTTTGAGTATAATTAGAATCCTTCATCTTTCCTTTAACCTCTTGGGAAACAGCAAAAGAAATTTTAAAATGAGGCTTGTATTTACACTGTGGCTTTTCCATATTTTAGTGTTTTTACCTCGGTTGACAAATTATTTAAACTTTCTGAACTTCAGTTTTCTCATCTGTGCAGATAATACTCACTTAAAAACATACAGCATTTGTGGAGACTAAAAAATAATGCTTTTTTCCCCCACCTTCTAAGTTTTTTTTAGCTGAGCTAATAATCAAATTAACAGGGACAGATTAATAGGAGAAAATAAAATTTTAAAACAAATGCATGGAGAATTCACACATGCACAAAAATTCCAACGACAGTACAGTAACATTGAGTATATATGACATTTTGGATGAAAGGAAAGGGGGCGCATGGGATCTTAGATTTTCAGAAGTGAGAATGGGTGATTCACAGGTAGTTGAAGAAGACTGGGACATACCTGGCAGGCAAATTTTGCTTGGCAACTCAGGAACAGTGGAACTCAGAGGGTGCCTAGCTAACAGGCCCCTGCCTGAAGCCCTCCTATTTACCACCCTTAATTCAAATTAACTTAAGGCATTGTCCTAACATTCCATTCCTGGCAATGGCCTTTTGTCTGAATCTCTGGGGCAGGAAGGTGGGGAGGGTCAAAAGTTCTTTCTGAGTCTTGTGTTACTTAAAATCAATATCACAAAAGGCAACTTGAGGGTGGCAAAATTTTGGTCCCCTTCACATTAATATACTAAATCTTGTGCTCACCACATGGCAGACAAGCACATTGTTTTTTCTCAGCCCCAGACCTATTCTGTTCTTATTTAGATTACGTTTTAGGGTAAAAAAAAAAAAATTGAGAAATTATAATTTAAAAATATACTATTGATTTTTTATCATTAATATATTTAATACTAATAATATTTTTTAATTCCTTTAATATTTGCAAAGTTTATACTTCCTTTCTTTTGAGCAGAAGAAAAATATCAAATTTAACACCAAAGCAAGTTAAATACAAGTTAATAAATATAATCAGTGAAAAAATATAATCTAAGTAAATGCAAAAGCTTTCTTCCTATAAGACCCCTTTGTCTTGTGACAATTATTCATAAAGCCCAACACAATACTGGCAGAGTAATGAGTCCATTTCTGTGGAAATATACTCATTTCTATTCAGCTTGCTGCTTCCCAGGGGAATTATGAATTGCTTTCCTAGTTTGAACACGTAGTTCATGAATCTCAAGGAAAAAAATAATGTATAAGAAGTCAATAACTAGCAGTTTACCTTTAGATATCAAGACAACCATTAAGACAGTTAGAAAAAAAAACTAAAGAAACACAAAGAAATTAAAATCGAAAGATTCGTTATTTGTGAAATTCCTGCACTTTCTTAGTAACACACGTTTCCTAGAATGAAGATAAAAGTGTTGTGAAGATGGTTGCAGTGAGATGGTTCAAGCTTTAACCATCCTGAAGCTTCTATTGAATATTCAGATGCATAGCCCCTGTCTTCTGACCAGTCTCATATTTTTATGAGAAGTAAATGGCAAGAGTGATTCCAACGGACCAAAAGGGATATAGAACCAGTTCTGGAGGACTGTGTGCAGCCACAGGATTTTAAAATGGCTGGCTAAGCTACGTTTTGTAAAATCTTACAGTATTTGAATGCTGTGAAACACACTTTCTCTTCAGGTTCCCATTGTCTTGGTTACTTCCCGTCTTCCATGTTGTTGCTATACTAGGGTGACCAGCGGGACAGTCCTGATTTTTAACAATTTGTCCTGCACCCCATAGCGTTTTAAAAAAGTCCTGATTTTTGGAAAGAATGCACGACAAGCAAGGGAACGGCGGGAGATAGACCAAATTTTTAATCAAGAACCCCC
>PVKE010052151.1:0-10427 GCA_004027555.1 Craseonycteris thonglongyai | reverse complement strand
AATAACTTGGTCATGATTGTAATTTGTGCTATAGTGATAGAAGTAAAGGTAATAAGAAATTGCCAGTCTGAAAACATTTTAAATTCATACCAAAAGAAATTTGAAATGTAAAAGAAAAAAAAGAAGTCGGAGATGACCATAAAATTTTCTTTAAAGAAATGAAAGGGTAAAACATCTATCAACTGCCGTGGGGGAAACGAAAGAAAGGATATTTTAGTGTGAGGTTTAATTTTAAAGAGAGAATTTTGAACATGATAGGTTTTAGATATCCCTAAGTCCTCTAAGTAATGATATACAGAGGAGAAAATTAGATATGCCATTTCAGATTTTACTGACTGTACCAGTCTTTAGGTATAAATTGTGGAAACATCAATAACTTGTATACTTGTAGATAGTGTGATGGTTAATTTTATGTATGACCTTGGCTAGATCCCAGGGTGCTCAGATATTTGGCTAAACATTATTTCTGGGCATATGTATAAAAGTATTTCAGGATGAGATCAGTATTTGAATCAATAGATTGAGTAAAGTAGATTTCTCTGTTCAGTGTGTAGGCCACATCCAATTCATTGAGGGTCTGAATAGAACAAAAAAGGTAGAGGTGGAAGAAGGGAGAATTTGCTCTTTCTTTTGCCTGATTGTGAGCTGAGGTGTTAGTTTTCTTGTGCCCTGGGACTGGGACCTATACCATCAATGCTCCCAGTTCTCAGGTGTTCGTATCAGACTAAAATTTATACCATTGGCTGTCCTGAGTCTCCAGCTTGCAAACAGCAGCTCCTGGAACTCCTCAGTCTTGGTGATTCCATGAGCGAATTCCTTGTAATAAATCAACAGCTATCTTTCTTGCTCTCCATTACCTTGTATATTTTAGTCACTAATGTATCTCCTATTTACTTTGGGCTTATATTTTGTCATATTTGTAATTTCTTGTTATTTTTATTTTCTTTTTTTTTATTGTTAAATTTATTGGGGTGACGTTGGTTGGTAACAATTACATAGGGTCCAGACGTACAATTCTACATTACATCATCTATGTACTGTATTACATGCTCACCACCCAGAGTCAGTTCTCTTTCCATCACCCGATATTTGATGCCCCCTTCCATACTCCTTCACCACCACCTATTCTCCCATCCACTTCCCCCTTTAGTCTCAGGTAACCACTAAACTACTGTGTATGTCCATGAGTTTTTGTTTCTTTGTTACTTTCAGTTTAATATTCCACATATAAGTGAAGTCATATGTTTCCTGATTTTTTTTTAGTCTGACTTATTTCACTTAATATGGTGATCTCAAGGTCCATCTATGTTGTCAGAAATTGCTGTATTTTCTCTTTTTTTTTATCACTGAATAGTATTCCACTGTGTAAATGTACCACAGCTTCTTTATCCATTCATCTATCAAAGGACATTGTAATTGTTTTCATGCCTTGATCACCATGAAGAGTGCTGTTATGAACATTGGGGTACATATATATTTGCAAATTATGGTTTTCTAGTTTTTTGGGGTAGATACCCAGAAGAGGGATTGCTGAGTCATGTGGCAATTCCATTCCTAATATTTTGAAGAATCTCCACACTGCCTTCCATAGTGGTTGTACCAACTTTCATTCCCACTAGCAGTGTATGAGGGTTCCTTTTCTTCTACAGCCTCTCCAGCACTTGTTATTCCTAGACCTATTGATTATAGCCATTCTAACAGGTATGAGGTGGTATCTCATTGTGGTTTTAATTTGCATTTTTCTAACTGCTAGTGATGTTGAGCATTTTTTCATATATCTGTTGGCCATTTGTCTTCATGGGAGAAGCATCTGTTCAGGTCTTCTGCCCCTTTTTTAATTGGATCATTTTGTTGTTTTGCTGAGTGGAATGAGTTATTTATAATTTAGATGTTAGCTCCTTATCAGAGGCTTTTTTGCAAATATTTTTTGCCATTCATTGGTTTCCTTTTTACTTTGTTGATGGTTTCCTTTGGTGATTTTCAGTGATAGTACATGGCTATTATTTAGTACTTCTAGGATTAGATCCCTGAGTGTGTAAACTAAATGTACATTGAAGAAGTAAAAACACTTATAATTCTAACTTATTGGCCAATGTATATTTATCTGCTTGCATTTCACATATGTAACAATTGGATATTTTTCAAAATTTATTCATTAACTCGTATATTCAAAATACTTTGAGAACCTGTCATAAACACAGAATAGCAGGAAAAAATACATGATCTTTGCCTTTGAAGACTATTATTTGTTATAGGAGATTCACTTATAAGGGGGAGATTACAATATAGATATCTCTAATATAGCTTAAGGAAGATATTAAAAAGCTGTGATTGAACATTACACATAAAGGGCTAACAATTATATTTAAGAAAAGGGGCTGAGTATTTGGTCAGGGCTATGGAGAATTTTGAGGTAAAAATAGATTCCATAAGGCTGGTGTAGACAGTAAGTAGAAATAGGGAGAAATGGGTGATGAAACCATTTTTCAGTGCGAAGTGAGTCCTTTAATTACTGTGGGGTTGGCAGAAAAGATGAGATCAAGGGAAATAAAAACACCCATAGAGAGTAACTCTTTCTCAAAATAAATGGTGCACCTCTGAATATTATATGCCCTCTTGACAGTCCTAAATAGTTTGGAGAGTAAAAAAAAATTTGTCATCAAAATTCAGTAACTTTTACAATTCTCACATCTTGGCAAATCACACTAACTGACAATAAAGCCATTATGGTTAAGTAATATTTTTGCACATTGGAAAAAAGGTAATATGTGGAGCTTAAGTACAGACAACACTTTAGGATGTATGGATATTAAGGCCTTTCTTGATAGACAAGGCTGCTTTTAAAATCTAAACCTGCCAATGAAAGTTTACCTTGATTTTTCTTCCCTGAAATGTTTATCTCAAATAAATCAATCAATCTCTCTCTCTCTGGCTAAAGCATCCTCTGAATTTTACTGAGAAGTCCCCCAAATTTGTGGTCTGGTTTTTTTGTTTGTTTTTTCAATTATTTTTTAAATTTCTTTATTATGATAGTAAGCCTTTTAATAATTGAACAGTAGTTTCTTTTCCTAAAGTTTATATAACTCTGCACTGGAGAATTTCAGATTTTGTTGTTTATCTTAAATTATGAGCTGAAGGCAAACTATGGTATTCATTTCTTTTTCAGACAATTGAAAATCAATTTCTGATTAATAAGAAAGTCAGTAGGAAAATCTCAAATAAATTCCATTACTAAAATCAGCAAATTGCTGTGGGCTTCCCATTGATTTCATGTTATACTAGTCACTGTTTATTCACAATCAGTCATATAGGGTAGGGCTTCAGTTTTAAATATTCTTAAAATACAAAGAAATAATTGAGACAAATATAATAAAAAGAGATATATGTATTTTCATGAAATCACAAAAAAATTACACAAAAGCACTTTCCCCCCTAAATTTATAGAGATATTTTTACTACTATAATTCATACTCTCATTAACATAGGTCTTTATTGTGAAATAAAAAATAATTATTTTGCTTATGTGTGTATTTATTGTGTGCCTATTTTGTGCTAAAATGTTCAATGATCATGTTTAAAACAACTATTGTCTCTATTCTGAATAAATGTGTTACCTGGAGGGATATGCAACTATTTTAAAACAAGTTGACCAGAATGAATGAAGTCCACTAATAGACATAAGCATAACACAGAGATGTCTACAATGAATTAGGGCTCATTATTTCCTAGACACTATGACAAGCATTACAAATTCAGTGGGATGTATTTTCTTCAGACTGGCTCTGTAAAGCTGTGTGTAAATAAAAGATTACAGAGGAATAAATCACTAAACATATGACGGGTGACATCAGTAGACATTTCAGAAAAATCTTAATATTTAAAAATATATACATATATTTTTTACAGAAGGTAAGTGAGGGTTAGTTTTTCCAAATAGACAGCATTACTGAGACTGAAGAGTGATATTGGTGTTCCTTTGGTTTTTTTTAAATAGTATGTCTAGAGATGGGTTCCAAAAGGCATGGGGAACCATATCTTGGTTACACTTAAATGAGTCATTTGACCCTGATGGCCTTGAAATTTTAACCTGTGAATCAGAGATTAAATGGAAATAAACTTTTCATCTTTACAGTTTGATTAGATCCTTTGAATTTCTTTGCATTTCATGTGACCCTAATTTTCTATTTTAAACATTAACTTCCATTGACGTTCTGCTTATTTAATTGAGATCAGAATATAAACAGAATTTACTCCCAATTGCGTGCTCCCTCTCTCTTTCACTCTCTCTCCCCACTACTACCCTCTATGTCTCTCTTTCTTTCTCTCTCAATAAAAGTATAATTCAGTTTTGTAGGCAGAAGTTTGAGTAGTAACACAAATAATTAATCACTTGATAATCCTGTTAATTCCATTTGTGTTAATTTCTCAATGGATCAGAAAATCCTCTTGTAGCTACAGCATTCTGCAGCCCTGTCAAATGCTTTCAGAAGATGCAATATTATTTCATTCATCTTTCTGAGATCACCAACTCTCTGATGAAACATCTTAAATTCCCATCTATGATTTATTTCTCTTCTGTATCTTTACTGATTTATCACTATCTTTATAATATGTTGCTCTCCAGAAGTATTAATACTTCTAGAATCTACTGTAAAAGCAGAGCATCTTAAAACCAAAAATAGAACAAAAACTAGTCTTAGTGGTTATGCAATACATTTCCTATTATAATCTAGGCAGGGTTTCTACAACTTAGTACTACTGACAACTGGGGTTGGATAAACCCTTTTTGTGGGGGAACATGTTGTGCATTGTAAGATGTTTAGAAAAACCCGTGGCCTCTGCCCACAAGATGACAGTAGCATCTCCCTTTTAGTTATAACAAAAATGTTTCATGACTTCGTCACATGTCTTCTGGCCCACGGAGTTGCCAGATAAAAATGCAGAATAACCACTTAAATTTGAGTTTCAGACAGATAACCAAAAATAAGTTTAAAAATATTGTATGTGTATATATATATATATACAATATATTTTATTGTGTATATAATATATATATTATATATACACAATAAAAATATTGTATATGTATATATATATATGCACACACACACATACACACAGTATGTATGTATGTATGTATGTATGTATATTCCAAATATTGTGTAGATCAGTTATACCAAAATGTTGTTTATCTGCAAATCAAATTTAACTAAGCATCTTATATTTTTATTTTATATATGGCAACCCTAGTCAAGTTGATGGGATTGACAGGTGAGGGGTACAATTGCTTTCAATTGAGAACCACTAATCTAGAATTATATTAAAAATTAAAAAAAAGTATGAAGGCATTTAGCTCAACAGGTCATTGTTCCTATTCACACAATTAGTCTGTTATTTTTAAACATCCCAAGTAGTGGAGAATGAGGCAAAATGTACCTCTCAGTCTTAGTATGGGGCCTCAGTTATTGAAGAATTTAGTGCTTTGATAGCTATAAGGACAAGTGGTTTCACTGACTTCAGTTTTCTGCAGCATTCATTAGGCTGGAGGCAGGCTTTCTTCAGATATAAAAATGATGGATGGAAATCTGACTAGTTATTCTCATGGTACCGTACACATCAGGAATATGTGTTTGCCCTCTGAGTAAAGCCTACGCCCTCTGCCACGTAAATTCCCAAGTGCATAGAGGTTGAACCATTTAATCTGCTCTGGGCCTATGTCACTTAATCCTGCAGTTGATATAATCATCTTCAGACACTTACAGGTCTCTAGACGACACAGCTAAGAAAGATAAAAAGACAAGGTGAACTTGTGTTTGCCCTCTCATTAAATTTTGCAAGCTGCTATGTTTAAGTTTTTATTTTATAGACCACTTAGGCAACTATTAACCTTTAAAAATACATTAGCATTTTTATTTCAGGCTTTTAAGAAGACACAGACCCAATATAAAAAAAATATATAAAAAAAAAGGTTCAGAGTTCTGACTTGCAAATTGATGCTCAAATGTTCAAAACATGTTTTTCCTCCCATCATATTAGAAGAATATTTCAACTAATCCACTTATTCTAATTTTCCTAAAACTCGCCATACCTTTTGCTAGTACAAATTGTAGTATGATGGCAGTGAGCACACTGAGTTTTATTAAAAACACAATGTTAGAGAAGAATTATTGATATTCTATTACTTCTAAATTGAAAGATGAAAAAAAAGATGATAAAGACTTAAATGAGCAGAGAGAGACTCACTTAAGCACAATAAAATTTAAGCTATTTGTATTATAAGATGATAATTAAATACATTTTGTTAAAGTTTTAATGTTTTCATTTTAACATTGCATTGGCTAGAAATTGTCTCTTATAACATGGAAGCTTTAAGCAGACAATGAAAAATATAAAGCACCATGACTTTGCTTTAACACCGTTAAACAGGTATCAAAATGTTCTTGCTTTTTGCTGACAGAATTGAGAAAATATGGTATTTTTAATATTAATCCTAGAATATTTGTTTCAAATTTATTTTTCATTTTATATGTTGTTGTTTTTTTTAAGATTTATTTCATTATTTTGAGAGAACGTGTGAGAGAGAGAGACAGAGAGAGAAAGAGACAGAGTCCAATCTGTTAGACTTTGGACTCTTAAACAGTAATTTGAAGGTTTGAAAATTTCCTTACAGATTTTTGAAGTTTAACATTAGTATCTATAATATACCAGGTTAACTGCACATAAACAGGAGCAATTTATTACAGGTTATAATAAGCATTAAATGTAACTTCATATTTAAATATAAAATTCATAAACATGCCTGTCTTCAATGAATATGATCTATTTTATGTGTTTGGACAAAAATGACAAAAACAGGAACCTTATAGGCTAAAAGCTTTGGGGATGAGAGAAGGAATTTGAGTCTCACTTTCTTTGTACTCATGTGCCTAGAACTGGGACATGACAAACTAAAGGACAGGTGCCAGAGAGAGGACAGAGGACTAACAAAAAAGTACAGGGTGATTCTTTGTAGACTTGGGGTATATATTCAGTTATCTTACGCAAGACATAAGAGAGCTGGAGACTCTTTCTCCAAGCTACTTCTTTAGAAATTTTGATGGAAAAGTAAGAGACATTGCTCAACTCCATGGTTAAGCAAGAGGAGATGGAGTAAGGAAGGAATAAACTACCAAGTATATAGTATGGGAAACTTCTAGTCATGAAACAAGTCAAGATACGTAAGCTAATTATAAAGTTAATGGTTAATAGTGGTAGGAGTATCTAAGACTTCTTATACTTCATATATATATATATCATAAATCATATATTTATATCATATATGTATCATGTGATTTATGATATATATATGTATTCCATATGTATATATGTATATGTATAAGTATATATATATATATGATTTAGTTTACTGGCTGTTTTTTACTTAAGAGAGAGAAAGACACAGAGGGAGAGAGACAGAGAGAAAGAGAGAGACAGAGACAGAGAAAAGGGGGAGGACCTTGAGCAGTTTCTATAGTTGTATATCATCAGTTTTTCGACATAGTTTCACTGCACACAGCTGGGTTGGGACTGCACAGGGCGGAAACTGGGATCAAGGCCTCCCACGTGAGTCCCCACGGGCTAGAGCCAGGACTTGATCCTTGGACTCTGGGGCTGCAAAGCGAGCACTCAACCTGCTTGAGCCATCCTGGCATCCCCAGAAGGAGCTTATATTAAGGGAAAAGTCACCTGGAAGAACTAATTCCACTAGATGAGCTACAAGAAGCTCAGAAACGAAACCAGCTGCCTATGACAATGACTAGACTCCAGCTTAGGAGGCATGTGTGCCTGTCCTTCCCGGCCTTCTTTGCCCACCACCCCTGCTGAATGGGTGCGGAAAGTGAACTGAGGCATGGCTTCTGCTACTCCGGTGTTAAGTAACAAATGACTACTGGGTAATGATTAGTGGAAGTTGGAGACTTGTAGAATAAATGTAAGACATGAGGTGAAAAAGCGTAGTCATGACATTTTGGAACAACATCTGCGGTATTATATCTACTTACTCCCTGAAACTAGAAGATTGGGTTACTATGATTTAATTCAGGAGACTAGTAATTTCTGACTGTGATATTTTTATTTTTACTATTTATATCCACAAGTATTAACAATTAGTTGGCTCATTTTATTTAAGTTAAATGAAATAATAAAGAACTACCATGCTACAACTGAAGTGTATAAAACTTCATCTGTTTTTTCTAAACTTGATGAAATTTTAACTTCTTAAATGAGTTAAAAGGCAAATAAAATCACCAACTGTCTTACATTTAGCAAAAGTCCAAGTTTCTTTTGATTTAGAAAATACATCAGAAAAATTATAAGTTTTATTTTTTATTATTTTGAATCCCCACAGTTTTCTTTAGTGCTTCATTAGTTTTCCTGGAGACCAGACAGGGTGGATATATGAGGTGATGCATTTTCTCCTTGGAGACTTTTAAACCTTGAGCACAAAAACATTCTGAAAATTCATCATTGTTTAGTTTGGGTCCAAACCATTCAGTATGGCTTTAATTGGCTTTCAAAGTCTCCAGCACCAAACAGAGTGGTGGCAGAAATAGATTGTTTAAAGGAAAATACAGACAATGCTGAAATGCACAGCCTAAACTTCAAGAAATACTGTATGTATTTTAAGCATAACATAGTGTTGTCTTCATATTGCTTTTGCTTCGTTTGATTTAAAAATGTGTTTCTTCAATTCTCCATCGAATATAAATAGCTTTAGAAGTTTAAAGTTAACATTGAAAACTGTAGCCAATGGTGCTTTTTCTGCAAGAGTTCAAATTTGTTATTTAAAGAAAGGGTGAGCTCCTAAAAATTTCTTTATCACTCACCAAGGTCTTTGTTTGAATTGGTGGTTATTCACAAAATACTGAAACTAGAGTTCAAGGATGTAAATTTCAAAAGCGAGAACAGTGCTATTGAGAGGAAGGTGGGTTTTTTTCAAATGAACTCTAAGTTCATGACCAACTCTGAACTTCTGTGCTGGAAAGGACAAATGATTCCTAGATAGGAGGAGGTTTAATGAATTTTAAAATGAAGCAGTTGTTTACAGGTAGATTTTAAATATTCTTTGGAAAGTAACAGATTTTGAATGTATTCTCCCTGGAAATTTAGCTTACATCAGTTCTCTCAAGTTAAGTTTGGTATTATATACCTATATGAATTATTTCCCAG
Source organism: Craseonycteris thonglongyai (assembly GCA_004027555.1). Classification (NCBI taxonomy): domain Eukaryota; kingdom Metazoa; phylum Chordata; class Mammalia; order Chiroptera; family Craseonycteridae; genus Craseonycteris; species Craseonycteris thonglongyai. Next base: position 1,220 of record PVKE010052151.1, on the reverse strand, counting down.
ATGATTAATATTACACTCTTCCATTTTATAGATATGTAGTATGCATGCAAAAACTTAGCTTTGTGAGTGTTAGAATAAAACCATTTTCCAGATGTGGAAATACGATAGAGTGCTTTTTCATGAAACTGCATCATTTTCATTACCCCGGTATTAGCTGTTCCTTCTGGTCTTCGTAGCTTGAAGATTTTAGCTTCCAAGAACGGGACACAACAGCGCTTCTAGTGACCTATGCTGCCAAGTAGTATCAGTCATAGGATAGTCTAGTCTGAACTCCCTTATCTCAGCAGCACTTCTTTGTGACCTTGGGCTAATTATTTCTCAATGATTCTCTTTCCTCATGTGTAAAATAACATTTACCACATGGAGTGTTGTAAGAATTACATGGCTTAGTAGATGTGAGGTGTTTAGAACTTAGTAAGGTCTCAATAAATGAGTACTTGTTATTGTTATTTTTACTAGTATTTAATTTATAAACATGATGATCTTCATGAACAATCAGATTAGTAATTGTCATTTTTGTTTCATATATTTATATGAGATGTTTTATGTAGTTCTCATAACAAACATATTAGTAAATACTGATTCCAACCTCATTTTACAGATGGGAGAACCAAGATCATAGAGAGGCTTGTGAACATTGCTCAGGGTCCCACAACCAGTAGAAGCTGAGGTTTGTATTGTAAGTCCATGGAGTCTGACTCCAGAGCCATGATTCTTCAGAGTTATGACAATGACAGATGACTCCTTATTATTTTATGTCAGGTTTTCTCTCCTCTTGACTGTCTGACACATACTGAGATTATTTTATCCCATATAGTTTTTAAAGTGTTTCTTCATGCCTTAATTGAGAGAAAAGTCTTGTTTGCTAATTTAGATGAGGATAGCTCTTGGATTCTCTTGCATTATTCCTAAATTTATGAAGAAATCAGCATGTCAGTGAACCCAAGTTAGACTGGATTACTTCATGGCCATGAATGTGAGGCAGGCAAATGGAAAAGTCAGGCTAATGCGAAAACACATCATCTAGGTCAGGGGTGGCCAAGACCGGTCGATCGCGAGGCCAATTTTGGTCGATCGTGGATCGCTCGCAATGTCTGGGGTGGAATTCCGTGTCCCATGGACTTTGAAGCGATTGTAGCTCTTATAACTCGAGCAGCGCCGCTGCGGCGCCCGGCTGATTTGATGCAGCAACTCGAGCGGCGCCAACACAGCGCCCGGCT
>PVKE010052150.1:0-10428 GCA_004027555.1 Craseonycteris thonglongyai | reverse complement strand
TTCTATCTTTATTTCTTAGAATAAGTACAAGATTCAATATGAAAAGATGAAAGACAAGTACACCCCGATTCCAGACACACCGGTCCTCATCAGAGCCAAGAAGGCTTACTGGAATGCCAGTGATGTATGCATACTTTCCTTGTTTCTGCTGTTGTGACAGGGACAGCTGAGGTTGAGACACCTAAGAAACAAGATATTACAGTCATAGCCATCGTTCCAACTCCTGACCCACAACATGGATCAGGAAGAAAACAAAAATGTTCCCAAAAAAGGCACAAGCAATACCACTTAAGCCGAGTAGCTACAGATAACACTGAGAGACGCTAAAAGCCTTTTGTTCTTCTCATTGCTCTTCTGGGAAAATATGACCCTTTCTTTTTATTCTTTGGTAGCAATGCCTACGGATACTTCACAACTAATTGTTACTTATCCACAAAATCATGCTCTTGGGACCAGCAAAACATGGTTTCAGATCCTGGTGCTGTCACTTGCCTAGAGTATGACTATATAGTTCATCTAGTTTTTCTAAGATTCTGTGTTCTTGTGTGTGGAATGAGGATAAGAACTGTGACAATTAAATTAGAATAAGCAAGCTCTGTATAAAGGTTTCTAGCACAGTGACGGGCTCTTAGTTGACACTCAGAAAATGTCTGTTCCCTCTTTTTGCTTGATTGCTTAAATCATGTGAATGACATGTTTGTTAGAATTAGGAGGGACAGACTTTCATTTCCCACACCACATGATCAAGGATAAGACTACCTCTTAATGGTAATGGGGTTATCTGTTAATAAAAATATGAAATCAATCAACCCAGGATAGATGGTCAGTCTTCACCAGTTCTGTGTCTCAGAACCCAAATGTGAGTGCATTACCCCATTACCAGAAACAGAATTTCTTGAGGACTGGACATGTTAAGGTCTTAAACTCAGCCGAAAGCTCAAGCAACCTCATAACCCCTTAAATTAACAGCACAGCTCTAGGGTTTCAAGGCACACTGGAGTAGTCACAGTGATCACAAAACAGAAATGTGAAAGAGTACAACAAATTGGAATAATACCTCAGTTCTATCATTTTGTCAAATTTTCATGGGTTGCTGAGAAGAGTCTGCTAGTTGGGAAGAGGCATTTGCCAATTTGATTCACATATAAACTGAGAAAATTATATGCCGCCCTCCAAATCTATCCCCTGGGATAGTTTGAATGTTCTTGTGAAATCCCCATCTTTCTCATTTCAAGGTTGCCGTTGAATATTAATTTGAATTGAGCTTACTCTGCATCACCATTTTTAGGGGTGGCCACACAATGAAATTGGCCCCTCAGCTCATTATGCCCCATTGGGCAGCCCCATTCCTAGGGCTTTGTCAGTGCCAATGCTGATATCTCTAATTTTTAAACTACTCCAGTGCTACAAGGGTGGCATCTGGCATTCAGTTCAGCTTATCTACACACAGGTAGAGCCAGGTGATCTTATGAAATTATTCATCTGAAAAACTGAGTTAAAGAAAAGACATCTTTCATTATGTGTTTGCTCAGCTACCCAAAGAGAAAAGGCCTGTTGGAGGCTGAAAACAGACTGCTTGGAAAAGTTCCCATCATGTGTAGATGAGATGAATCTTCTATGTATTTGTATGTTACAGTTAAGGCTGTTGTTGTTTTGAAATACCACAAAGATAAAGATTAGAATGAAGGCATTTTAATACCAGCAGTTAGACACGAAAATTTTCTCTCCTTTCCATGTACATCAGTATGACTTGGGATCAACAAGGTTATGTTTGTTGTTTTTTTCTCTCAAATGAGCTTTTGTTTTGTTTTACATTTAAATAAGCCTTTTTATATTTTAAGTAGTTTTAGATACACGAAAACTTAGAAAAATAGTAGAGAGTTTTCATGTAGTCTATACCCAGTTTTCACTATTGTTAACATCATATATTACTATATCACACATTTGTCACAACCAATGAACCAATATTGAGACATTCTTATTAACTAAACTCCATATTTTATTCAGATTTTATTCGTTTTTTTCTAATGTCCTTTTTCTCTTCCAGAGTGTAAAATTATCTTTTTAGTCTCTCCTAAATTTATTCATGGAAAAACCTAAAAGAGAAAATTCAAGAGAGTTTAACCTTATAAGAGCTCAATTATTTAACTTCGTCATTTTTCATAATCCATGTGTTTCTCTTTCCAGCTACGCTACAAAGAAACATTTCAGAAGACCAAAGGGAAATACCACACTGTGAAAGATGCTCTGGACATTGTTTATCATCGCAGAGTCACAGACGATATCAGTAAAGTATGTTGCCTATGCATTTCTTCTTGTGTGGGACTCAATAACCCACCTTTTATATATTTTTTTAAGTATCCTCCCTTTCATAATAGTCTCAGGAAACAAGTACACATTTTTACATTAACTTTGAGTAAGATTTCATAGCCATCTCTCTATTTCTACCACAGGTGAAATACAAGGAAAACTACATGAGCCAGTTGGGAATCTGGAGGTCCATTCCTGATCACCCAGAGCATTTCCACCATCGGGCAGTCACTGATGCAGTCAGTGATGTGAGTCCTAAAATCTTCTATTTTTACATATAAGTTCACATACCCATATAACTTAGGAAATCTAACACTGCATAAAAACTGATTAAACATGTAACTCAATTTCAGTTCTTATGTATGGGTGTTTAAATCATTAAACTCATTACTAAATGAGTAAACTTCAGTTTGAGAGAGGAAAAAATTTACTAACATTTACAAACCTAATTTTTGTTCTAAATGTATTATAATATAGTAGACTCTCAGTTAACCGGCACCCATGGGGATTGGTAGATGCTGGATACATGTAATTAAAGTCCCATTAATCAGCACTCAAGCAACTGGCAAAACTCTCAAGCAACTGGCAAGATTTTTTTGCCAGTTGCTTGAGAGCATTGGTTTCTTCAGTTCCAGTTAACAGAGACTCTACTGTACATGACTGGAAGTGATATAGTTCATTTAATCAATAACCTATTTTGATCAACTAAAAAGACAACTTCATGAAGCAATTACGAAACATAACAATGCTCACCAAGAAAGTAGTTTCGGTTCTCTGTATGAAAATATAGCTGCCAAGCTAATGATATACTCTGTAGGAAAATGTGCCGGTTATTATAAATCTGAATTGCTTAATTAGTATTAAAACTGAAAATTTCCATGTACCAGTATAATACAACAACAAACTAAAATGAGAAGAAATCAATATTATTGGAAACTTTTTAAAAATAATTGTTTTAACACTTAATTATTTTGTATACCTCAGCAGTCAGAGTTTGTGTTTGTTCCACTTGTATCAATCCTAACCTACAGCTATTTGGACACAGGTCCTTAAAACTTCTTAATGGTGTTCTTCTCCCAGGTAAAATACAAAGAAGATCTGACCTGGCTTAAAGGCATTGGTTGCTATGCCTACGATACCCCTGACTTCACTCTAGCTGAAAACAACAAGACTCTCTACAGCAAGGTATATCTACCCTAGGATAATGTCTACATTTATTCAACATATCCAAGTGCCCACAGAGAGAATTAGCATGGAGGATACAGATTTTCATATTTCCACCCTCATTCTTGTTTCTAGACCCTCAAATTAGAGTACATACTGAATTATTCACTCTACTTGGTAATTTTTTTATTACTGACCTCATTGACTATAGGCATCATTTATTTAAATATGATAAACTGTCATCTTAGTACAATTGCTCATGTCTCTTCCAAAATTCCCTCCCTATTAATATGTCTCTGGGTAAGTTACTCTGTTAGAGTTGACATGGTAGCAAATATAAAGTGAGATTACTTTAATCCACAAACTCGATATGTGACTTGAGGCTAATACCTTAGTATTTATGGCCTTATTTTCCTATTTCCAAAATAAAACATTTAGATTAGCTTCCTCTGAGTTCTAAAATAGAAGTCAGCAAACCTTTATGAAAAGTTCTGGATAGTTAATAGTTTAGACTTCATTCTGTCACATATGCTTTGTTATAATCCTTTAAGATTGTGTTGCGGAGGCATTCTGAATTCATGGAGACATTGAAATACAGGTGGTGGTCTAGATGCTAGCCCATCCCTGCCTTAAAATATTATGATTACCTGAATAATTGTATAAAACTATTTCAAATTAACGGACTAAAAAATGCCTTTGGGGGCACATGAAAATACCTTCAAAGTAAAGTAATATTTATTATAATATAAAGAAGAAGGAACTGATGTATATTTTTGCCTAATTTGGAAATAGACCTATTATTTGTCTTTCATTCAATGAAAGTGTGTATTTTGGGACACATTTTAAAGAAATCCAGGTAGGTATACCCTTCATTGCCTTGGGAAACAGATTAAGCATTCAGTAATTACTTGTTAGCTCTATGAGTGAATTATCACAATTGTACAGTAAGATAAATGGCATGTCTGATCCTTAAGGTGATACAGCCTGCAATCAAGTAACCATTTTCTGTTTTCTCTAGTATAAGTATAAAGAGGTATTTGAAAGGACAAAGTCGGACTTCAAGTATGAAGCTGATTGTCCAATCAATAGGCATTTCAAGCATGCAACTCAGTTGATGAATGAGGTATGTATGACCTGATCCACTTAATCCTGTTCAGTTTCCTTAAGAAGTAGACAGAGTTGTTTAATCATAACCCAATACCAAAAAATGACAGGAAAGCCATTCTATGTGTTAATTCAAGAGAAAGATTTGGAAAGATTCTAATACCTGTACTGTCACTCTCTAATGGACTCTGCCAAAAGCACAAATAAGAACAAGTGAAGGGGTTGTACAGCATGGTGTGCGGGCCCCACTGCCATCGTCACTTCTGTTTGTGGGGCAGCACAGCCCTATGGGGAGGAGAACAAGGAAGTAAAGGATTTTGTTGACTGTTAGCTGAACTCCCTTAAACATGGTATTGTGTAGAGTTGGGAGACACAGAAGTTTAAGGTTAATTTACGATCCCCTACTAAGGTACAGAAATGGCAGTGGTTGGAAGAGCCACCCCTAAGGGATAGTTGGGATTCAGCATTCAGTTGTATTGCCATTGTTACTCACCCATTGATGGAGAGAACTATTCATTTGTACCCCAAAATTCCTTTATATGTTCTACCCAGTCTTTCCTGAAACTGTCTGCAATAATTTACGTTAAATTTAGCTTAAAATGCCTGAAATAAGCAAACTATGAATTAACTTATGTTTGGACTGTTTTCTATGTAATTTTCTATCTTTGGATTTTCCACAGACTTACATAAAAACAGAGTTAGAAAATTAGTGAAATCTATCTAAAAATAGGAATGTAGCCAATGGTATATTTATTTCAATATATGACCGTTTTTGGTTATTTTTGTTATTTTTAAATTTGATTTTGTTCATTTTCAGTAGATTTCCAGGCTGGATGACTCTGAAGAATTATTTGTTAGTAGCTTCCTAGAATATAGTCTTGCTATATTTTGCTTCTATTTTTCAAATTCACAAAGGATTTCCAGGTCTCTTATATAAACAACTAAGTTAACTAGCATTCGAAGACTATTAGAATTTGTTCATGAACATTCTTTTTTATTCTCACAGCCTTAGATAGTAGACCTGTAGCTTATCAATGCCTTATTTTAAATACAATGTAAGATGCCATAAAACATGACATTGCTAATGACAGTGTGTAGAGATGGAAAATGTTTAGGTAAGAGGTACTCCAATTTTGGTGTCATAAATCAAATCTACCCCAAACTCTAGCCTTCTCCAGGAGACCTTCCTTCACTTGCTTCCCTTTGCTCCCTGTTTTAATGAGCCTGGAAGCTTTGGGAGCCAATCACAAAATGACATCTTTCTGTTTCTCTGGCGTGTTTATCTTGGAAAATTTCTGTGTAGCCTTAAAGTTGTACTCTTGCTATAATTTAATCTGATGTCTGAGCAGAAAAAATACAGAGCTGATTATGAGCAGCGGAAAGATAAATACCACCTGGTAGTCGATGAGCCTAGACATCTGCTGGCTAAGATCGCAGGCGACCAGATCAGTCAGGTACTGTGATGGTGCTGCTTGGACGGCCCAGGCAGGATTGTGCTCCAGGTTTCTCATGAGATGTTGTCCTGTCTGCTGCAAGGATGTCATAGGTTCTGCCTATGATATTGGGATGTTCTGTTTCAAAGTATCTGTCTAGCCACCCAAAGGGTCCGTGAGCTCTTTGAGTGTGCCAGTCCATACTCTGTGTCCTCACATGTACTGGGATGAAGATGAAAAGCTGGGTCCTCCACCTTTTATTCTTCTGGAGGGCCTGTTTGTAACCTGCAGTTATAAACTGCACATTGAGTTGCAAAGCAGAAACAAAGAAACAAATTAATGGAAGTAAGGAAGACAGAACTCCCCATTGTATTTTTCTAATCCAATGAAGCCTTCTTCTCTGTAAGGCAATTTTGGTGGCATTCGCCATACCATTCCCCATTTACAAGGACTGTGGATGGTCAACTGCAAGTATGCTGGTCATTCTGTTTGGCATTTTAATGTGTCTGGTGTCTTCACCCATGCATATATGTGAGTACATAAAGTGTATCTGCCTACATCTCTTCACTCAGAGGTGATGGGGATATAGAGCCATGTTCTTAAGTCTTTTTTGTGCTTCACTGCTCTTTGCATGAACAGAGAAAATATAAATCTAATGCCAAGATGCTTCTGAAACAAGGATGTAATGAAATTCTGCGTCCAGATATGTTGACTGCCCTCTACAACACGTTCATGTGGAGCCAGGTAATTTCGGATGTGATGTGAAGAGACTTAGAAGCCTCGGGGCCATTCGCCTTATGCTTTCCTTGATTTTCTTCCCCTGTCCCATGCCCAAGCTGGTTTCTCGTGATAAAGCTGCATAAATATTTGTTCCTTGTGAATGAACTCGGGCTCTGGCTAACCAGAACCATGCAACAGCCATCATCTGTACATCATCTGACACCTTTGAAACTCCAGTAAGATTAACTGAGACTTTTTCCAATGTTATTTTCAAATTTGTGTAACATTAAGTCATTTTTTTTAATATTCTGCCCCCAAAATAAATTTCTTAAATACTGAGGATATTAAATAGACTCAACAGCATATAAAACATCTATTTAATGTTTAGCTCTAATTTGATACTTGTCCAGTGGTCATTATGACTGAACCATTTAGAAGAGATGTGGATTACAGTGCAGCTCTTCGAATATTGTCTATATTCATGGCCCCTCTTGAGTTTGATGATGAACTTGGTAGGTTATTTCCAGTATATCTGTCCTCTCACATACTTGTTAACAACATTGCTGATAACATTACCACCCTACAAGGTCAATTGAAGCACACACAACTACCTTTCCATATCATATGCTGAAAGGTAAATTTGAAACAGCAAAAAAGAAATAAAATGGTGATAATTGCTTAACTACTAGATACAATGTGAATAAATGCCATTGTTTTATCACTTTAGTTTGACATCAAATCAACACATGAAATGAGGGGGATGAGGTCTCTCTATGAAATTGCTATTTGCCTACCAATTTTTTTATCTTGATATGATCATCCAATAGTTGTGCATGAAATTTGGTTGTGCTCTCTGTATCTGTACTGCTTGAAACAGTTTATGTGCATGGAAAAAAAATCATGACTTGGAAATTACAAAAATGAATGTCTTTTTTCAAATGATAAATATTTTAAGCTATATGTGCTCATTTTTTATTTTGCATCTGTTTCATCTTTGATGTGGAAACATACCTTAAGAGATCATACTTGTATGATGCAGCATATTGTGAGTGAGTGATTACTTGTCAGAATCCGGAGAACAAGAGTCCACCCCTGGTTCTAAAAGTCACTCTGTATGTGCCCTTAGCTCAGTTTCTTAACCCTGCTGGGCTTCACTTTTCATATGTATAAAATATATTGAAAATATCATTTTATTATTGTTTTTATTTGCTACTCTTCTACATGATTGCTATCGAATACAGATTGACATTAAGCATTTTCAATTAGAATTTAAAAACAAAGCATGACTACCTCCCCCATATCTGTGGTTTATATAATCAACTATTTGCTGTGAGACTCTCACAAGAGGAAAATTAGATTCTGTAAAGCTCTCTCCTCTACTTCTTAAGAGTTCACTTGTTCTTCTGTTCCATAATTTAGATTAAGTACAGGAAAAAATATGAAAAATCTAAGGACAAGTTTACCTCCATTGTGGACACTCCAGAACATCTACGTACTACAAAAGTCAACAAACAAATCAGTGATGTGAGTACAAGATCATTGAATTCTCCAACTCAGGGCATTCACAAAGGTGGAGGGGCATTTCAGATTGTCACAATGTCTGGAACACTCTCCTGCCATTTAGTGGGAGTGAGACAGAGATGCTAAGCATCCTATCAGTACTCTTCTTTTACAAGAAAGAACTATGCCAACCAAATTGGCCCACACCCCATTTCAGAGGCACTGGGGTCTGAGTGGAAAGCATGGAAGCACCTATTGACTTTATAGGATTCTCTTCTTTATATACACTCAAAAACAATCCCATTGCATTTAGATTTTTACATGACATTACTTCGTAAATTAAGATGCATAACATTGTCTTGGTCTGTTTTTTCATCTCCTCTAGATACTTTATAAGTTGGAATACAACAAGGCCAAACCCAGAGGCTATACAGCAATCCACGACACCCCCATGTTGCTACATGTCCGGAAGGTCAAAGATGAAGTCAGTGATGTAAGTTCCAGAATAGCTGGGCAGGGATGCTGGGATGGCTCAATGAGTTGAGCACTCGCCTTGCTGCCCAGGGGTCCTGACCTGACCGGACCCATATGCTAAACTCAGGTGTACTTTCCATGCGGGAGGCCCCTGGCCCAGCTCCCACCCTGCACAGCACCCACCCACTTGTGTGGAATGAAACTATGTTGAAAACTGATGATGTGCGACTATGGAGACTGCTCTGGGTCGTCCCCTTTCTCTCTATCTCTCTCTGTCTCTTCCTCTCTGTCAGAATAGCTGGGAAATCCCTCCCATCTTGGCCTCTCTAATGTGACATAATAGACCCTGGCCCAATTACCTATTTCTATGTAACTATCTCCCTAAAATGTAGTTGCATAAAACAACAATCATCTTTTTTGTTCATGATTCTGTGAGGTGACCGGCCATGGCCAAGTGGGCCTTCTGTTCCACATGCTGTTGGCAGACAGCTGAGGCTCAGGTGGGCCAGGACATGGCTGGGCTGGGAGCTCAGCTGTTGTATAGACAGCAACCTCTGCTTATGGCCTTTTCACATGATTTGAACATCTCATAACACAGTGGGTAGGTTCCGAGAGTCTAGAGTAGAAGTTTCCAGCCCAGGTAAGGTCTACTCCTAGAACTACCGGTAACATGACTCACTTTTGCCGTATTTAACTGGAGACAGTGAACACCCAGATTCAACAGGCAAAGAGATAAATGCCACCCCTGGAGAAACAAATGGCAAAGTCACATTGCAGAAAAACATGGGGGAAGGGGATATTATAGAGACCATGTTGAAAAATGCAATAAGCCAGAAACACCATTAATATTCTATAACCTTTATCTTGACTAAGAGGAACAAGGTAGCCATCAAATTCAAATACTCTGAATTTGAGAAGAAATGTATTCATAAATTTTCAGATATATAGCTACAGGCTATGGTTGAAAACTATTATCATTTTTGTTTAAATATGTAGTCTACATATTTTAAAGAACTCCATGGCTTCATGGACATCAGAAAGAAAAGTCAAGGCAACTGTGGAAATAGCTCATTCCTACCCCAAAGCCTTAACTATGGCTGATGCTCAGGAATTCTTTGGTAGATTAATAAATGTGCTCACAAGGTTGACCCTGAGTTGCCACAAAAATGTTAAATAACATGAATAGTATGAAATATTTTTTTTTAATGAAAGCAGAAATGCATAAAACATTTTTTTTAATAGTTCATACTTTTTATGTTAAAATAAGTTTTGGCACTTCAAATATGAACATAAAATATTCATAAACATCTGTCAGGTAGATCCTTTATGTAGAGCAGCCCACCCTTTCTCACTAGAAAAATGAAGCATTTCTGCATCCATTTATGATTATATCAATAATCAGATGAAAAATATGGATTTGTAAGCCTTTTCCCTAAAGATACTGATTTTCCATGTCTAGGTTAAAGCACAGAAAATTGTGATGATTCGCATGATCAAGCAAACTTAGTAGTACTATTAGGCTTCCTCAGAGTAGTTTCACTTCAGTCGTAACCACATTAAAACCTAGAATCTTTCAACAGTAATCAGTGGGAAGGCCCAGATGAGGCTCCAGGATTCTTCTATTTAAGAGGAGCCAAAGTGAGCGAAGCTATAATAGAATTTGCAGGCCCAGAACCGGGGAGCTAACTATTGGGCCCTGAAAGGCAAAACCTTCCCTGTCCCT
>PVKE010052149.1:0-10428 GCA_004027555.1 Craseonycteris thonglongyai | reverse complement strand
TCTCTCTCTCTCTCTGTCAAAAATAAAAATAAATAAATAAAAATATATTTAAAAAAAATAAGTAGATGCTTGGAACATTTCAAACCATGATTATCAAGCCAGGCTACACATGTTTTATTTGGCCATGTGCCATGTGTGCGTGCACAATGCCGCACAATAAGACCTATATTCTTAGAGAGTTAATTATTTCAAATTTTATGAGGGTTCTTTTGGAAAAAGATTTATAATTTTTTGAATTGTATCAGCTGTATTGAAGTATAATTTACATACCCAAAATTCAGCCATTGTAAATGTACAGTTCTGTGAGGTTTAATAAATGTATAGAATTGTGCAACTTTTACCATGATCCAGTTTTAGAGCGTTTTATAACCCCAAAAAGTTCCCTCATAACCCATTTGCAGTCAATTTCTACTCCCCAGCCCCAGACAACCACTGGTCTGCTTTCTGTCTCTAGATTTGCCAATACTGGACACTTCATGTAAATGGAATCATAAGTATGTGCTCTTTTGTGACTGGCTTCCACTTAGTGTAATGCTTTCAAGGTTCATCCATGTTTTGTTTAGTTTTTTTAAGGTCTGTCCATGTTGAGGTATGCTTCAGTATTTCATTCCTTTACATTGCTGAGTTATATATCCCATTGTATGGATATTCCACATTTGGTTGTCAGTTAATGAATACTTGGGTTGTTCTCACTTTTTGGCCATTATGGATAATGGTGCTATTAACGTTCATATACAAGTCTTTGTGTATATTTTTTATCCTCTTGGGCAGGGGTCTCCAACCCCCAGGCCACAGACCAGTATCGGTTGATGGCTTGTTAGGAAATGAGTCACACAGCAGAAGGTGAGTGGCAGATGAATGAACGAAGCTTCATCTGTATTTACAGCTGCTCCGCATCGCTCCCATTACCACCTGAGCTCTGCCTCCAGTCATATCAATGGATGCATTAGATTAGTTGTATAGAAATCACTTTTTGGCCTTTTGGCTAAGATCAGGTACAGATTGGCCATATAAGTGTGTGTGTGTGTATATATATATATATATATATATATATATACACACATATATATATATATAACACAATGTAATAATAGAAGTAAAGTGCACTATAAATATAATGCATTTGAATTATCCTGAAACCATCCCCTGCCACCCCTTTCCCTGGTCTGTGGAAAAATTGTCTTCCACAAAACTGGTCCTGGTGCCAAAAAGGTTGGGAACCACTGCTCTTGGGTATATACAACAGAGTGGAATTCCATATAATGTGTGAATTTTCTTCCAGCTATTGTCTTGATAATAAAAAAAAATAGTTTGAGCAACAGACTATTACTCTTCACATAATAATCAAAATATAAGCTGATTGAAGAATCTTTATCACCTTAGGCTATAGTGAATTTTGAGTTATTCATCTTACTCAGTACTTCTGTTGAAGTGGATTTAAAAAATATTTTGAAACATAAATGTAAACTTTATGTTTACATATTGCATGAAAATTAAAAGAAATGCATGATTATGATGGGCCCTTTGACCTCCAGAGATGTGTTCATTGTCTCTACCTTAGAACTAATTAAGTAAAAAGTTTGAAAAAAAGTACCTACTAGTTCTAAACTTGTTCCCTACAGAAACTTATAATCTCATCAACATGAAGCATTTGTGTACATTCCCAAATTTTAATGTTTAGAGAGTAGTATACATAAGTAGAGGTTAGCATGGATAGTGGCAATTTTTCCTCTAATTGATATATTGGTTCTCAGTCATTGCCTTAAAAATATTTAATTGACATGTCCTGATGTAAGCTTTCTTTTTTTAAGATTTATTGTTTTTGACAGAGAGAAGGGGGAGGGCCCAGAGCAGTTTCCATGGTTGTACGTCATCAGTTTTTGACTCGGTTTTGGTCCACACAGGTGGGCGGGAGCTGCGCAGGGCTGGACTGGGCTGGGAGCGTCCCGCATGGGAAGCACACCCCAGTTCAGCATGGGTTCACACCAGCCAGGGCCCAGACTTGATCCTTGGTCCCCAGGGCTGCAAAGTGAGCACTTACTTAACCCACTGAGCCATCCCAGCTTCCCCTAAACTTTAGAAAAGCAGTTCAGCCACCTAAAACTCACTAGCAGAGCTTATTTTTTTTAAGATGCCTGTGTAGTTCTTAATGGAAACGTGATTAATCACAAGCAATGTGTTGCAGAATTTGGTTTTCAAATACCGAATTTGTTTTAAATTAGTGTGTCTAAAACTTCAATGTACTTACATATTGCTTGGGGAACTTGTTAAAATGTACACTCTGATTCAGCAGGTCTGGAATGGGGTCTGAGATTCTAAATCTATACCACACTCCTGGGTGATGTGATTTAGGTGTTGCTGGTCCACGGTCCACATTTTGCCTTAAATGGCTCCTCTAAATGTGCTTCTCCTGTTTTGAATCTTACTGCTTCTAAACATGCTTTAGACTAAAGCGTCAGCTAAGCTTGTGAAATTCATTTCAAATAAAAAGCCACTAAAATCTTTAGAGACAGCCTCAGCTTTTCCATAGCACATGGTTTAGAATTGCTATTTGCAGCTTCCTAGTAAGTACTTTTTTACATAGGTGTTTGAGACTGATTTAGAAGTCTGGGTCAGGTGAAAGACTGACCTCTAGAAAATGAGGTATTCATCTATGCATGATATAATGTGTGTGTGTGTGACTTAGATAAATCAGAAAACAATACCTAGGGTCTATGTAATTTTTACTGACCAATGTAACCTTAATAAATATAACAATAAAAAAATTGGAAGCAGACAGATGAGTTGAGAAGCTAGTATAATAGTATATAGCAGGAAAGTGATGGGGGCTAATCTGAAGTGTGCTAATAGGAGAATGGGATGGGTGTGAAAAAGATGTAGAAAGGTGTATATGACAGAGGAGGTGGGAAGAGTAAGAAATTTAATTATCCCAAGGTTCTTGGCTTGAGCATCTTGGTAAACAGTGGTGCTCTGAACTGTGAGAAACAACCTTGGGCACAGGAAGTATGGGGGGGAAAGTTTGGCTTCAAACATGCTGTGTTTGAGGTATTTACAAGTCATATGCATAAATGGTTTATAGTCAGACAAATCTTGGTTCAAATCCCAGCTCTGCTATTTATTTAGTTATATGATCTTAGGCGAGTCACATCTCGGAGCCTCATGTTCTTCATCCGTAAAGGACAAAAATGTGCAAACTATTAATGAGTAGTCCCTCTCCATATATGAGGGTCTCCCGGGAAAAAAAAAAATCCAGCCATTGTCAATCTAATGAGAATAGTTACATGGCTTGATACTTTCCAGACAGCCCTCATATATACGCATGTACGAGTATATGTATATAATACAGTACTGGCAGTGATATCCAAAGCAGTTTGTAACTCCAGTCCTTCTCTAAAAATAATTTACATTAGCATACACAATTTATTACTGAATAGAGTGACATGCTCTGTTTTTTAAGGCACTTTCAGAAAAAAACATTAGTATTTGCAAAGGCTTAAAATATAGTTTATGATCAAGCCAAAATTTATAGCACAAGAGTAATTTAATTAAAAAAAATGTTTCTTTACAGAATCAGTGAAATGTTTACTAAAGCAGGAGCTCTCTAAATGTCCCTGCTGAGCCAAAGTGGGTCTGATTCTATAACAAGGAATATGTGTGTACATCTGGATGGAGTTGTCAGTCAAGAGGCAAGGGAACCATCCAGTTCTGTACAGCACTTACCACAGCTGTACTCTCTAAGGGTATTGTAAAAGAATGTGGTTTTGTTACCGGGTTAAGATGCTGCTTTCAGCTTTCAAAAGTCAAGAGACAAGGTTGGTGGAAAGAAAAGTAGGTTTATTCAAAATGTCAGCATTCTGAGAGCATTAAAGATTCTTGTCCAAAGGCCATGTCCTGGTTTCTCACAAGGCCAAAATATTTTATAGACACCTAAAAAACGGCAGAATATAGGAAAGGAGGTGGCCCAGCAATTCCTGGGCGATTTGTAAAGGGAAAGAAGGCGCTTCCCAGCGATTTCAGGGATTAGAGTGGATCTTATGCAAATGATGAAAAGACTTCTTCCAAATCAATGCAAACAGTCATTGAAATTGGCATGTATAATTAGTAAACAGAAACTGGAATGGACAGTAAACAGAGTCATTGAAACTGCATGAAGGAGGGAAATGAAGATAAGAAAAAAGTTTAAAAATTTTAAGCTAAATTACATTGTTGAATCGAACTAAATTTAGGATCTTAAATCCTAAAAGTAGAGAATACAGTTTGATGAGGAAAAAAGATAAAAAGGGCAAGGGAAGGTAAAAAAGAAAGAAGGGCACCTCACATCACCTTACATTTGTTGATCTTTCACCAGGGAAATAAAATATCTTCCTTGGAACACATCCAGGTTGGGAAGTCTTTTCCCAGGGGTACAATGCAGTTTGGACTCTTGGAATATTGCCTCATCCCATCCTCTCCAAAAACTGCCTTGGGGCAATTTTGGAGAATTGCAGATTGACATTTTCTCACCCCCGCGAAAATTCTCCGCTTTTAGCACATGCTGCCTCCCTTGACCTGGCCTGCATGTCGAGAGTTTTAAGTCAAAGACTGCTGCAAGGCAGAGTTTTTTGGCTACAGGACTAGGCATTTGGGTGTGCACCCCCCTTTTTACAGACAAATGGCCTTGAGGTTTTATTTCATCAGAGCTTGCCAAGAACCCTTTGTTTATTGTACATTGCCTCCCAATTCTTTCCTCCTTATAAATGTGTTTTCGCTTTTAGTACACTCTTTAATTTTGGTGGGTTTAGTTATCGCGATTAATAAAAATGCCCCTCAAATAATTCCTCACTGCAATGTCATGTAAATCATTGACTTCATTCACCTTAGTGTTTAAGCAGTCAGGTATCATTGCCAAGGTACAAAGAGGTGAAGGGTGCCCTGAAAGGGATTTTTTTCTTTTTCTTAAAGAGCTTAAGAAAGAAAGAAAAAAAATCACAAATCTTTTAGATCCTGAAAAGGGAAGTCGGACAAGACATTTTTTGTGGCTGATAACAGGAATTAAATAAACAGATGGGGTAGGAGGGCAGTGAGAAACAGAAAGGACTCACACCGTGAAGAAAACTGTGGCTTCTGGAGATTTTATATTCTTTCCATAAGGGTAGAAAGAGTTTAATTTAAGGAAGGTTTTGAGTTAGACAAGAAATCGTATCAGACTCCAGTTACTGTATGAACTTGAATAAGTGAACTCTCCCATCTGAGATTTTGATTTATGTGCAAAATGGGAACTAAGATCTACTTTGCAAGACTTCTTTGGTACAGAATAAGAACTCATTAAACGTTAGTTGGCCCTACTGCTGCTTCCCGGAATAAGCCATTTGTTACTCCAAAATTCCAGAAACTTTGTTTTCTACAGTTTAACAGTCTCAGCTGTAAAAGGATGAAAAGAAGCGACACTTTAATATCTAGGGCTCACTTATTTGGAAAAAAGTAATTCAAACTTTAGATAAGCAAAATACACTTAAC
Organism: Craseonycteris thonglongyai; assembly: GCA_004027555.1. Lineage (NCBI taxonomy): Eukaryota > Metazoa > Chordata > Mammalia > Chiroptera > Craseonycteridae > Craseonycteris > Craseonycteris thonglongyai. The sequence continues at coordinate 4,932 of PVKE010052149.1, read as the reverse complement.
TGGAGGCGGGACCCACTTTGAAAGCACCCCCAAACAGTTCTCACTCCAGTGGATTGTGGGAAGTGTAGTCCAGAGTTCCAGTGCTTCGAGTATAGACGAGTGAGTAGAAAACTACAATTCCCAGGAGGTGAAGAAGCGGGACTATTTTCCAGTCGGGCGGTAGCGCTGTGGGAGGGAATTGGCGATCTCTCTGCCTACGTGGGAGAGAAGGGAGGGTTGGGGGAAATGTAGAAATCCTGAACCTGAGCCGCTGCCGCCTGAGGAAGATTTGGTGGGAGAAGTAGAGGGGAAGAGACGGGTGTAGGGTGAGGTGAGGAGGGCATTTGGGGCGCTCCTTGCGGGTGGCACAAAGTTCTTGGAGATGTGGCTGAAGCCTGAGGAAGTGCTCCTGAAAAATGCGCTGAAGCTGTGGCTGATGGAAAGGTCCAACGACTACTTCGTGCTGCAACGGCGTCGGGGCTACGGGGAGGAAGGCGGAGGGGGGCTCACAGGTAAGCTGTGACCACCCCAACTCGCCCCATGGTCGTGGTCACTTGTACTTAAAAGGTGGTGAAAATAGTTAGTCGTCGCCACCCGTCCCCTGATCATAAACCCTGGATGTTGGAACAGGGGTTCTTCTCCCGACACCACCTTTGCGTTGCCCTCCCCGACTCGTGCGAACGCCCCACTGGACCAGCAGTTGTTCTGGGTGGGACAGGGAAAAGGAGATGTTCTTTCAGAGGCAAAGTACCAGCCTCGTCGCTTTTCTTGGGAGAGGGTGCTGATGACGAGTGTCAGACCTCGACAGGTCGCGTTTAGGCTGGTGACAAGGGCCAGTTCCTAATTGTGGACTTCTTTCACAAAACCCACTTGTCGATAATCACCACCCTGAGGAGTGTAAGTTTGTGTGTGTGTGTGTTCGGGGCGGGGGTGGTGGGGGGGAAGGAGGTGTGAAAAATGACCTCAGTCACATCATGAAGGATAAGCTTCAAAAGAGAGATCAGGGTGAGGAGGGTGCGAGGGAGAGGTCTCAGAATTGCTGACCTCTCCCAATTTAACATCTTTTACTTTATATAAAAGTTTTCAACCCTGGGGACCCCCTCTCAAAGTAACGGTCATAATTCATTTCTGTCTTGAGTGGCGCTGCCCTTTCTTTCAAAACCTTAGTTTAATTAAACGAGCAGACGTTTAACTCGTCCCACTTAATCCATCCTGCCTTCAATTTTTTGATTTACAAATCAAGATCTGTTCTTTGCTCAAGTGTTTGAAGCCATCAAATAATTTTATTTTAAAACCACTCGTCTTGGGCAAGGCATTCAATCATTTGGACAGTGGGGAGACCAGATCCCTTTTTCGTGACAATTTCTAGTTTGGTGGTGTGGCCTTGAAGTCCTGGGCCAGTCTTCATTTAGGCAGCATGATGTAGCAGGAAGAGGGAAAAATCAGAAACCCTGCATTTTGGCCCCACTCACCTCTTGTTTAATGAAATTTGACAAATCCTTTCATTTATTCAACCTTAAGCTCCTACTGTGTGCCCCGTGGAATACTAGGATACAAAGACAATTAAGACTCAGTTTCCGGCCTTGAAGTTCTCCTAGGAGGGAGAGGGTAGGGTTAGGTGCAAGTAACGAGTAAACCAAGCACATTTTAAGTATAACCACTAACTAGTAAGCCAAGTAAATTATAATTAGAACCAGATAACTGAAGAATTGGATAATGATTCATGGAGGAGATTACATTGCTTTTTCTCTTCTGTAAAATGGTGTCTCCCTCACAGAGTTGAGAGGATAAAATGAAAGTGTTAAATCAGTGTATGTTGTTAAGATGTAATAAACATGTGCTGTTATTTCCTTTTGGTCAAGCTACCCCTAGAGTAGAAAGAATTCTGAGATCCTACAGTACATTTTTTTTTAATCTTGCAAGACTTGTTCATCTTATCCAGCTTCTAAAAAGGCGCTCTTGAAAATATGGCAGTGAAAAATTGTCTCATTAAAATTGACATTTTGTCTTTTTCTGATTTTTTAAAATTGCAAGTGTTATTCTGCAGAGAAATCTTTTCATTTAATAGAAGCATATGTTTTCCAGGTTAAAATTTGAAAATCAATGTTCATAATTACACAGTGCTGTAATTTATCCCCTTGAGTTCATTGAGAAAAGGGCAGAATATATTTAAAATAGATCTTATAAACCAATGTTACAGCATAATATTTTGGTTCCCCATAATTTTCCTTGACCTGAATTTTTCTGGTGCTCCTGCCCACATTTACCTACATTTGCCCACATTAAGAAGTGTATTTCTCTTTGTACAACTGTGTTCCTGAAAAATGATTGGCAAAGCAGATTCTAAAGAATCGAATCACTGTAAGGTATTAATTTTTTTTTCACTTGTTGCACATTTCTTTGAAATAATCACTGCTTGTTTTCTGTGTTTTTTCATTTGGTGTGCTTTCTTAGAGCATGGACCAATTTCACCAGTTTCTTATCTATATCCTATTTACTCCCATGAGATTTGCCTGACGAAGTAAACCAAGATTTCTACCACACATGTATGTTGAGAGAATAGCAATAGACCCATTTTTTGTGGTCAATTTTATATCTCTGCGTGATTGTTTTACATTTGGTATTGTCAAGGTGCTTGAAATTATCATGTGAATGCTGCCGCTGTATTTCATGTAAATTAAAACAATGGATAAGAAAGGAACAAAGACATTTTTAGAGGTTTTTTTGTTTGTTTGTTTTGCTTTGTTTTGGTATAGAGCTTAAGTATGTGGTGATTTTCATGGCTGCTCAATTACTGTGTTCTTACTTAAAATTGTGAAGCCAAGAGTGTTGCTATGCTTTATCACAAATCCACATTTGTATTAGCTCTCATGGGGGAGTTTGTGTGCCAGCCAGCATAAGCTTGCCTTTGCCCATTCTGTTTTCTAAAATCTAATGTTATATGCTACTCCTTTAAAAGATTCATTTATACATTTTGTTTAATGAAGAAAAGATAATGACCATCTAGAAGTGTTGAGGGTTGTACTTTATTTAAGATTTCATTTCTTTGCTATGTCATAATTGGCAATAACCACCAGCAATGTAATGACTTTTGCTGTGAACTTGGTGACTGTTTTTTGTTTTTTTTGTTGTTGCTTTTTTTCCCGCTAATAATGGAATTGGAGCAAAAGAGGACCCTAGTATGGTTATAGTGGTAAACTAGTTTGGAATTTAGATTCTCAGGTCCGTTTCTAAATTCTGAAACACTTCTAGTGGATATCTGGTAGATTAATTACCACTTGCTTAACTTTATCTTGAGTTAATTGTCCTTGTTCACAGCAGGGTGGAATAGCTTGTAAAAATTTTTGCTATACATGATTATTTTACAAATAAAATAATTTTTTCATTTAAAGATATAATTCACCATTCTGGATTTTTGCAGTTACCTTACATTTGGTTTGTTCCTCTGGCCTGATTAAGGGTAATGACTCTTCTATAGCATCTAAATTTAGCACCAGATTTTATGTGATTAAAATAATTTATGCATATTTGGATTATTAACTACAAATCAATTTGCTCTGCATGACAGATGGGAGCAACTACATGAGTAGAATTATGGGGCTACATTGTATTAAGCACTCCAGTGTACAGGATTTAGGAAGATCTGCAAGTCAAGAACACAGTGTTATTTGCCCTTCTCAGGGGTTACCCTATGGGATTTCTTTTGTAATAAGTTAGCTATAATCCAATATCTACAAATACATGATTATACCACCAAGTCCAGTGATTCCACTTATCCCATTAACCTTGCTTTTTTTTTCTTCACTGATTTTAAAATATTTTTATACTTCTATTCCATTGTAATTGTTTCATAAAGGCTTTGTTTCCTCATCTGTAAACGGGAAATAAAAATTATCTTTCCTACCTCATAGCATTGTTATGAGTTTGGAAACCTTGGGCAACTATATAAACATTTGATATTAGTTAATCTATTAAAGAAGGAGTAAGATGTTAAGTGCCATTTTCTGCACCTGAAGACCAAATGAGGATGTATATTTGTACCATTTTCCCTAGTAACTACTTCTCCCATGATGTATATAGAAACTGATTGGAGTACTAAGATTGAGTATGTCCAGTATGCAACAAACAATATCACTGCAAAAGCAAGAAACACTTATAGTTAATTATTCAAAAATTTTGGTATGATAGTGATTGTGCATTTATGGTTTATAATCAGAATAATGTACAAGAATTAGAATAAAATATCACAGCAGCATTTCTTTTTGATCTACAATTGCCCAAAACCTAGAAGTTCTCAAACAGAGCTTCTACAGCTATAAGTATCATTTATTTTCTTACTGAGTTGTATTGAAGAGTACATATAACTTTAGTTATCTCAGTTATATTTTTCAAAATATAATATTTGAAGAAGAAATAATGATTCAGCTGGTGGAAGTCTATTCTTCTTCTAGACAGTTTTGTACGGGCTATGGATGTAAGGCAAGATAAAATTAGTAATAGAGGGGAAGCCGGGATGGCTCAATGGGCTGGGCACTCACTTTGCAGCCCTGGGGACCGAGGATTGAATCCCAGCCCTGGCACGTGTAGACCCAAATGCTGAACGGGGGAGTGCCCCCAGTTTGGTTCTCACTGGGGTGAGACCCCGGCCCAGTTCCTGCCCTGTGCAGCCCACGCCCACCTGTGGAATGAAACTATGTGGAAACCCAATGATGTACAACTATGGAGACTGTTCGGGGCCCTCCCCCTTCTCTCTGTCTCTGTCTCTGTCTCTCTCTCTCTCTGTCAAAAACAATAAAAATAAATCTAAAAAAAAATTAGTAATAGAGGGCACTATAATGTTGACCATTTTGTTATACAGCTATAACATGGATTTTATATTATTATGTTAGAAAAAGTACTCAGTTTTCCACTTTTTTCTGTTGCTGTATAAGCACAAAGGGAAATGTAATGGTA
>PVKE010052148.1:0-10429 GCA_004027555.1 Craseonycteris thonglongyai | reverse complement strand
AAAAAAAAAAAAAAAAAAAAGATTGAGAAGATGGTGCATTAGATAGATGCTGTGTCTGCTGCCTCCCAAGATCACATCAAGGTTGCAGATAAACAGTGGAATGGTCAACCTTGGGAAATATTGGAGGTTGCCTGAACAGAGCCCCTATAGCTGAGGATATATAAAGAAAGAAACTTAGTGAAGACTGGTAGGAAGAGCATAAAGACAAAACAAGGTGACCCCAAACCCATAGATAGCCAGAGAACTTTGGAAGGGACACCTCAGGGGCAAAGGTTTCCACAGAGGAACCTAGCCCCACACTGGAGTCCTCTGCCCAGGAACCCTGTGAAGAAAAGAACATTTCCATTACATCTGGCAGTGAAAATAAGCAAGAATTCTGCCTATCTATATCAGTGGGATAGAGGTTAGCTAGAAACACAGATGCTTTCCTGTGGGGTGAGCACAAGTCCAACCATTAGCCACGCCCACCTGGTGTTCAGTGGAGGGATGGAATCTGTAGAGATACCAGGGATATACAGCGAAGAGTTGAGCTGTGAAGTTTGGAGATAAGGGCTAGAGAGATCCATTGTTCAAGCACAAACTTTGCCTCATGTGTAGCCAATATGAGGACACAATCGTCTCTAGGTTAAACCCTCACCAAAAGGACCAATTCTGAGTGTGCATACACCTAAATTAAATCTGAGCATGTGCACCGCCTTGGTGACACAATGAAACCCCATACCACACAGCTAAAACTATATATTCCAGGGTGCTCTAGGCTGCCAAGTGCCCAGCCCCATCCTACTAGCTGAAGAAGCCTTCAGATCAGCACCTATTGAGACCAGGGAAGAACACAGGGGTGCGCAGTTGCCACACCCTACTTGGCAACCCCTTTAGAGCAAGAAGTAAAAAAAAAAAAAATCACATCTAAGTGAAGTGGCAGGCATTCAGGAAAATATGACAGAACTCTAAAGAAATTTCCCTCAAAAGCACACAAGCACCCTGAAGTGTTTCACACTCACCTACAGTTTTTCCCTGCGCACTCAGAGGCAGGCACTCTGGGGGTCTGAGCCTTAACCTAGCAAAGAAAGTTTCTTTTGCTTTTTCTTTCCAATGCAGTAAAAACTGTCTGGAGCTCCTCAGTAGATTTCAGCAGTGTTCAGCCACTCCCCATGGGCACCTAAAAGAGAGATATGAATGTGAAAGCTCTGGGCTTTCAATTATTTATTTATTTATTCTTAATATTTATTTTACCATTTTTATTTTCTGAAAATTGTTATTATACATAGAGATTAAAAAACATGTTGTTAAAAATGACTGGATCAAAGTAAAAATAAGAGATTTAAAAATACATAGAAACTCACAACGAAAACACAATGTATCTCATGGACACCATCAATAGTTTAGTGGTTACCTGAGGGGAAAGAGGAAGGTGGGTGGGAGAGCAGAGGAGGTGAAGAAGTAAGGAGGGGGCAACCAATATATGGTGATGGAAAAAAAGCTGACTCTAAGCGGTGAGCATATCATGCAATGTATAGACAATATGATATAGAATTGTATACCTGGAACTTACTTAATTGTTACCAACCAATGTGATTCAAATAAATTTAGCAATTAAAAAATTTAATTAATTAAATTATAATTTTAAAAATGCAATGTATCAAAATTACAAAGATGTAGCAAAAGCAGTAATAAGAGGGAAATTTATGTCATTACAGGTCTATCTCCATGACAAGAAAAATAATAAGTAAACAACCTGACACTACACCTTAAAGAACTAGAAAAAGAAGAATAAAAAAAGTCAACAGAAGGAAGAAAATAATAAAAATGGGAGAAGAAAAAATGCAATAGAAAACAGAAAAACAATAGAAAAAAAAGTAATGCAACAAAGGGTTGGTTCTTTTGAAAAAATTAATAAAATTGACAAAACCCTCACTAGGCTCATCAAGGGAAAAAGAGAGAAGACACAAATAATCCAAATTAGAAATAAAAAAGGGGAAATTACAACTGATACCACAGAAATACAAAGATTCATATGAGAATACTATGGAAGGCTATATGCCAACAAATTCAGCAACCTAGAAGAAATGCACAAGTTTCTAGGAACATAGAGTCTAACTACACTAAAGCAAGAAGAACTGGATAATCTAAATACACCAATCAATGGTAAGAAAATTGAAACAATCATCCAAGACCTCCCCAAAAGCAAGAGTCCAGAACCAGATGCTCTCACTAACGAGTATTACTAGGCATTCAAACTCTTTCAGAAAATTGAATAAAAGGCAATACTTTCCAACTAATTCTATGAGGCCAACATCACACTAATACCAACGCCTGGTAGAACAACACAAACAAAAAAAAAACTATAAACCAATATCTCTGATGAACACTGATGGGAAAAACTTAAACAAAATACTATGATGAAAAATAGAATACAACATGGCATTTAAAAAAGATTATACATCCAGATTAAGGGGGATTCATTCAAGGGGAATAAGCATAGTGCAACATTTGCAAATTGATCAATGACACACTACATAAACATAAAAAAATATTTAAAAACATATGATTATATCAATTGATGCAGAAAAAGTATTTGACAAGACACAACATACATTTATGATCAAAACAGTTAATAAGGGGAAAGCCGGGACGGCTCAGCGGGTTGAGCGCTCGCTTTGAGGCCACGAGGACCGAGGATCGAATCCCGGCTCCGGCCCAGGCAGGACCCACATGCTGAACTGGGGAGTTCCCACAGTTCGGTTCTCTAACTGCCTCTGTCTCTGTCTCTCTCTCTATCTGTCAAAAGTAAAAAAATAGAAATAAATATGCACTGAAGACAAAAAGATAATTTCTCTCTATAAATGTGAAAAAGATAAAAAAAAAAACAGTTAATAAAATGGGTATAGAAGAAAAGTACCTCAATATAATAAAGGCCATATATGACAAACCCTCAGCAAATACCATACTGCATAGGGAATAACTGAAACATTTTCTTTCAAAATCAGGAAAAAAGACAGAATGTCCCCTGTCAACACTGTTATTCAACATAGTAATGGAAATTCTAGCCAGAGCAATCAAGCAAAAGAAAGAAATAAAAGGCATCTGAAGTGGGAGTGAAAAGGTTAAACTGTCATTTCTTTCAGATGACATGGTTTTTTATATAGAAAACCCTAAAGACTCCACCAGAAAACTATTAGAAATAATAAACTGATACAGTAAATTTGCAGGATACAAAATCAATGTACAAAAATTGATTGCCTTTTTATATAGAAACAACAAATCTTCAGAAAAAGAAATGAGAAAAACAATACCCTTTGCAGTCACAACAAAAATAATTAAATACCTAGAAATAAACATAACAAAGAAAGTGAAGGATTGATACACTCAAAACTGTAAGACAATATAACAGAAATTGAAGAAGACTCAAAGAAATAGAAAGATATTCTGTGTTCACAAATTGAAAGAATCAGCACAGTTAATTTAAAATGAGCATATTACCAAAAGCAATATACCGGTATATATTTATTGCAATTCTCATCAAAATCCACAAACATTCTTTTGAAAAACAGATTTAAAAATTATCAGATTCATATGAAACCACTAAAGATCCTAAGTTGTCAAAGCAATCCTATGAAGAAAGAATAAGGCTGGAGGCATCATGCTCCTCAACTTCAGTCTGCACTACGAAGGCTCAATAATCAAAACAGTTTGGTAATGGCAGAAAAACAGACACAGCGGCCAATGGAACACAATCAAAAACTCAAAAATAATCTAACAAATACTTGGACAGGTAAATTTTTACAAAGGAGCAAAAAATATACAATGATGAAAAGAAAGCCTGGGAAAATTGTAAAAACTCATGCAAAAGAATGAATCTGGGCTGTGAACTGTCACTATATACCAATATTAACTCAAAATGAATCAAAGACCTCCACATAAAACCCAAAACAAAAACTGTATAGAAAAAAACATCAGTGCTAACCTTATAGACCTTGGGTTCAGAGAGGACTTTATGAACTTTACCTCAAAGGCAAGAGAAGTAAAAGCAAAGATAAGTGAATGAGACTATATCAAACTAAAAAGCTTCTGCACAACAAAGGACACCATCAATAAAGCAGAGAGGCAACCAACTGAATGGGGGAAAATATTTGCAGATAATGCCTCTGATAACAGGATAATATCTAAAATATATAAAGAACTCATACAACTCAACAACAAAAATACAAAAAATCCATTTGAAAATGGGCTGAAGATTTGAGCAGACACCTGCCACGAAGACATACAAAGGGCAAAGTGATATATGAAAACATGTTCAACCTCACTACCTATTAGAAAAATGCAAATTAAAACCACAATGAGATATCATCTCACACATATTCAAATGGCTCAACAAGACAAGGATTAACAAGTGCTGAAGAGGCTGTGGAAGAAAAGGGACACTCATACACTGTTGGTGGGAATGTAAATTAGTACAACCACTGCAGAAGACAATATGGAGGTGCCTCAAAAAAGTAAGAATGGAGTTACCATATTACCCAGCAGTCCCTCTTCTAGGTATCTACCCAAAAAAGCTTGAAAACCTTAGTTCACAATGATATATGTACCCCAGTGTTCATCACAGCACTGTTCACAGTGGCCAAGTCATGGAAACAACCAAAGTACCCTTTGATAGATGACTGGATAAAGAAGTTGTGGTACATTTGCATCATTGAATATTACTCAGCCATAAAATAAAAGATGAAATACTGCCATTTATGACAACATGGATAAACCTTGAGATTATTGTATTAAACAAAAACAGTCAGACTGAAAAAATTAAGAACCATATAACTTCACTTTTATTTGGAATATAAAACAATGTAAAAAAGAAACAAAAACTCAGACATAGTCAAGAGTTTAGTGGTTCATTGAGGGTTAGTGGGGAAGGGGTGAGAAAAGAGGGAGGGGACATCAATTATATGGTGATGGAGAGACCTGACTTCAGATGGTGAGCACATAATGCAACACACAGATGATGTAATGTAGTATTGTACACCTGGAACCTGTGTAATTTCTACCAACCAATGTCACCCCAATAAATTTAACAACAATAAAAAAAAAGAAAACATATATATGTATATAAACATACACACACACACATACACACACAGGGTGAACCAAAAGTAAGTGAACAGTACATGATAAGATATATTTCAATATATACATATATATATGGTATGTATATATATATATATGAAATATATGTATATATTGAAATATATATAAACATGTATTTCATATATACATATACATATATATATGATATATATATATATTGTTTTGAAATATAACAAAAGGATTAGAATTCCTTGGATCATAAAGTAGTTCTATTTTTTATTTTTTAAGAAACCTCCTAATTGTTTTCCATAGTGGATGCACCAATTTGCCATCCCACCAGCAGTGTATGAATGAACGCTTTTTATGCATTTTTGTCAACATTTATTGTTTGCTGATTTATTGATAATAACCGTTATGACAACTTTTAGATGATATCTTATTGTGTTTTTAATTTGCAATTTCTTGATTACTAATAACATTGAGCATTGTTTCATATGTCTATTGGCCATGTATATCTTCTCTTTGGAGAAAGGTTTATTCAGTTCCTCTGTCCATTTTTTAAAATCAGATTGTATTTTGGGGGTAAAGTTGGATACGTTCTTTATAAATTTTGGATATTAACTCCTTGTCAGATATATCATTGGCAAATTTTTCCCATTCAGTAGGATGCTTTTTGTTTTGTTAATGTTTTTTTTCTGTGCAAAAACATTTAAGTTTGATGTATTCTTTTTTCTTTTTTCTTTTTTTTTTCCTTTTTTCCCCCTTGCCTGAAAAGATAAACTGGAAGAAATATTAGTAAGAACAAAGTTCAAGTTTACTGTCTATATTTTTATTCTAGGAGTTTTATAGTTTCAAGTCTTACATGTACCGTAAGTATTTATTTTAAGTACATTCTTGTATATACTTTCAAGTCTTACATGTAAGTATTTATTTTATTTTAAGTACATTCTTGTATATAATGTAAGAAAGTAATCTAGTTTTATTATTTTTTGCATGTGTCTGTCTACTATTTCCAACAAAAGTTGTTGAAGAGAGTGTTTTTACATCATGTATATATTTATATACTTTATCATACATTAATTGACCAGGGAGGTGTGAGTTTATTTCTGGGCTCTCTGTTCTAGTCCATTGATTTCTATGTCTGTTTTTATGCCACTACCATGTTATTTTTACTACTACAGCATTGCATTATAGTTTGATATCAAGTAGCATGATACCTCCAATTTTGTTCTTTCTCAAAATTGCTGTACCGGTATCTATTCACGGTACTTTGTGGTTTTGTACAAATGTTAGAATTATTTATTCTAGTTCTGTGAAAATTGTCATTGGTACTATCATAAGATTTGCATTGAATTTAATCTCTAGATTGCTTTGGGTAGTATAAAATTTTTATTTTATGTCTTTTAATTATTAAATTTATTGTGGTAACATTGGTTGGTAGAAATTATGTAGGTTCCAGGTGTACAACTCTATATTACATCATGTATACATTGCACTGTGGTCTCACCACCCAGATATAATTCTCTTTCTATCACCATATATTCAATGTCCCCTCCCTACTTCCCTACCTTCCTCTTCCCTTTACCCTGAGGTAACCACTAAACTATTGATTGTGTCCCTGAGTTTTGTTTCTTTGTTACTTTCAGTTTTATATTCCATGTATAAATTAAGTCATATGGATCTTAATTTTTTCATTCTCACTTATTTCACTTAACATGATGATCTTCAGGCCCATTCATGTTGTCGCAAATAGCAGTATTTCAACTTTTCTTATCATTAAGTTATATTTCATTGTGTAAAAGTACCACAACTTCTTTATCCAGTCATCTATCAAAGGACAGTTTGGTTGTTTCCACAACTTGGTCACCATGAACAATGTTGTGATGAACATTGGGGTACATATATCATTGAGAAAAGACTTCCATATTTGAGGGATAGATACCCAGGAAAGGGATTGCTGGCTTTTATAGTAATTCTATTCTTAATTTTTTGAGGAACCTCCATACTGCTTCCATTGTGGTTGTACCAATTTACATTTCCACCAGCAGTGTATGAGGGTTCCTTTTTCTTGACAGCCCCTTTAGCACTTGTTATTCCTTGTCTTGTTGATTATAGCCATTCAAACGTGTGTGGAATGGTATCTCACTGTGGTTTTAATTTGACTTTCCATAATAGCATTTATTCATGAGAGAAGGGTCTGTTCAGTTCTTCAGCCATTTTCAAATAAATTGTTTTTTGTTGTTGAGTTGTATGAATTTTTTAAAATATATTATAGATATTAACCCCTAATCGGAGGCATTGTTTTCAACTATTTTCTCCCATTCCATAAGTTGCCTCCTAACTTTGTTGATGGTTTTATTGTTGTACAAATGCTTTTTAGCTCAATATAGTCCAATTCATTTATATTTCCTCCTGGCTTGTAGAGTTTCTGTTGAGAAATCTGATGACAGTCTGATGGGCTTTCCTGTATAGGTTTTGATGTTCTTTTTCCTGGCTGCCCTAAGGATTCTTTCTTTGTCTTCTTACCTTTTGACATCTTCAGTACAAAGTGCCTTGGAGAAGGTCTGCTAGGATTCAAGTAGCTAGGGGTCCCATTTTCTTCTTGCATTTGAGGGTTCAATTCTTTCCTTAGATTCAGGAAGTTCTCATCTACTATTTGTTTGAACAAATTCTCTATGCCCATCTTTTTCTTTGCTCCTCTGGAATACCTGTTATTTTTATGTCACTCTTTCTGATGAAGTCAGATAGTTCTTGTATAGATTTTTTTTATTTCTTTTATCTCAGTTCTCTCTCCTAATCTCTGCTTACATTTCTATATTTCTGTTTGATTTCACTAATTCTTTTCTCTATCTGGTCAGATCTACTTTTTCTTTTTTATAGTTTCAATTTCTTTGTTAAAGTAATTATTCTTGTTCATAGATTTTCTTTCTGAGATTACTTAGCTCCCTCTGTGTACTCTGCCACTTTTCTTTGATTTCTTGGAGTGTTTTCAGAATTGCAGTCTTGAATTGGATGTCACTTAGATCATATATTTTATATCTTCAAGTTTCTTTTCTGGATAATTTTTCTTTCCTTTCTGAGTAGCTTTGATTCTTAGGGTACTCATGGCTGTTGGAGTGTTTCTCTTCATGGGCATAAGAACTTTTTCTCGAGTAGATGTGAAGAAATCTCTCTGTTGCTTCCCAACTCGTGTTGGTGCTGCATCCTACAGTATTTTCTCTTGGTTATTTTGTCTTCTCACAGTGGTAGACTTACTAGAATGTGGGCTTCTCTTCTGTGACTCAGCTGTCTTGGTCTCTGTATACTTCCTCTTTGAGAGGGTATGGTAGGCAATGGTATTGTATGCCTCTGTGATTCCACTGCAGTCAAATGCTGCCATAAGGGATGCAGGATGACTCAGAGGGCTAAGCGCTTGCCTTGTATCCCCTGGGTCCAAGGATCAAATCCTAGCCCCAGCCTGTGCAGACCCATACGCTGAACTGGGATGTGTTTTCCATGTGTGAGGCCCCCAGTTCAGTTCTCACTGGGGTGAACTTCCCATGTTGGAGGGTCCTGGTTTGGCCACAAGCTCATGGGAGTGGACCTCCCATACAGAAGGTCCCCTGCCCAGTTCTTGCCTCATGTAGCTGCACACTCCTGCCCACCTGTGTGGAATGAAACTTCATCAAAAACTGATGACATACAACTATGGAGATTGCTCATGACCCTCCCCCTTCTCTCTGTCTCTCTCTGTCAAAGCAACAAAATAAATATTTTTAAAAAGAAGAATAAAAAGAAGCTGCTGTGCCTGTATTTCACAGTTTTCCTGGATACCTCTGCTGGCTTCAGCAGGAAGGGTGGTGGCAGTGTTTGTTGGAAAAGGCACAGGTCTGTTTGTGTCAGACTGCAATGGTTATTCATATTATGGAAGATTGTCTCTAAAAGTATTCTTACTTATAATTTAATAATGACTTCCTTATAATTTTCCTAAAGTGAAAGGAATACGTTTCTATATGAATGTGCATACATGTTATTATACTTAATCTAGATTCATAAAAATGTAAGGTAATTTAATATTTATTTTATTATTTGTTAAAAGTTTTACTAATTTTTAATATCACTTTCTAAATCTAAATTTTTTAAAACACTGCATATTAATATATGTTATATAAAACTTCGTGTATTCACCAACTGTATTTTTTTTTAAGCAAATTAGGGCTTATCTCTTTTATTTTTATTTATTTATTTATTTATTTTATTTTTGAACTGAACTGGAGGCCTCACCGCATTCGGGAAGCACACCCCAGTTCAACATGTGGGTCTGCCTGGGCCAGAGCCAAGATTCAATCCTCGGTCCTCGGGACTTCAAAGCGAGCGCTTAACCCGCTGAGCCATCCCGGCTTTCCCACCAACTGTATTTTTGAGTAATGTTATATACCTGATTTTTAAAGTATAATCATATTTTCAATATATTTTATACTTTGTGTTGGGCAGAATTCTAAGATAACCTCCAATGAGTAACAACCTTGTAAAATAATGTCCCCTTGAGAATGGGCAGGAACTATAAATTGTGTCTAATAAATAAAATATAAAAATGGTAGTGGAATAATCGTAGCTTTGTTTAGGTTACATTTATGACAAGAATTAATGGACATTTCAGATGTAATTCAGGTCTATAACCAATTGATTATCAATTAATAAAAAGATTTTACTGGGTGGGCCTGACCTAATTACTCAAGCCTATGAAAGAAGGTCTAGATGTCAGACTTTTTTTTTCTTCCTAGCCTTAAAGAAGCAAGTTACCATGAATTCTGCTGTTGCAAAAAATATAAATTAGGCCAACAGTCATAGTTTGAATGAGGACACTGAGCTCAAATGAAACTCCACCTATAGGCAGCACCTGATTGCAGCCTTGTTGAGTACCTAAACAGAGGTCCTAGCTATAGCGGCTATTCCAAGATTCTTGAACCATGAAAACTGTGAGATAGTAAGTGTGTATTGCTTAAGCCACTAAGTTTGTAGTAACTGGTTATGTAGTAATATAAAATTAATATATCTTTAATTTTTTTTAAGTATTTATTTAGCAATTATGATGAGCCAGGAACTCTTCTAGCTTGTGGGATATAGCATTTAAAAATACCATAAAAGGGGGAAAGCCGGGACGGCTCAGCAGGTTGAGCGCTCGCTTTGAGGCCATGAGGACCGAGGATCGAATCCCGGCTCCGGCCCAGGCAGGACCCACATGCTGAACTGGGGAGTTCCCACAGTTCGGTTTTCTAACTGTCTCTGTCTCTGTCTCTCTCTCTATCTGTCAAAAAGTAAAATAGAAATAAATATGCACTGAAGACAAAAAGATAATTTCTCTCTATAA